>JAUTBQ010168730.1:0-11953 GCA_032361185.1 Lepetodrilus ovalis | reverse complement strand
ATGTGTGTTATCACTTTTTTTTAAGGCTGCTGATTGGCTGCTCCTAGACTGTAGCAACTTTAGATATGATTGAAAACTATCTGTTGCACTATTAGTGTTTATTTGTGTCACTGATGTCCTTTATTACAACGCACAATGACAGGCCTTGAATATTCTATTAGTGTTTATGTGTGTCACTGATGTCCTTTATTACAACGCACAATGACAGGCCTTGAATACTCTATTAGTGTTTATGTGTGTCACTGATGTCCGTTATGACAATGCACAATGACAAGCATTGAATACTCTATTAGTGTTTATGTGTGTCACTGATGTCCATTATTACAACGCACAATGACAGGCCTTAAATATTCTATTAATGTTTATTTGTGTCACTGATGTCCGTTATTACAATGCACAATGACAGGCCTTGAATACTATCTGTTGCACTATTAGTGTTTATGTGTGTCACTGATGTCCGTTATTACAACACACATTTGTACGGTAGATACAACTATAATTTATTTTTAATCATAAAGCTTTATGATTTTAAATCAAGATCTTCCATGTCATTTCATTTTTATTATTGTAGTGACATGACATTATATTTTGATATTACTGAATGTTGTAAATTCACATCTTTTGATGTCATGTAAACGTGTGCTTAACCCTTTCCCTGCTGCAGGCAACTGGAGATTCCCTAAAGAGGTGTGTTTGCCCATAATCCCATTGTTTATCAATCATGTTTATATAGCATATAATCCATATTGACTAAACAATTAGATAAGTAGTATTATACAATGGCCAACAGCTGTAGATGTATATGTTTTATTTTTTTTACTTATGGTATATTGACTGTCAACATTGATATAGCTGCTAGTGTTTGTTACATAGACATGCACCCATAGCATACTATATATATACCCACACACCATCCACATCACCAGCACACCATTACATCAACATTGACACACCATTACATCACACCATCACATCAACAAATCAATACCATTACACCACACTATCACACCAAGATAATAATATAGGCGATATCCTCATCCACGGGTGTAATATAAGAGCTTTACTACATAAATCAAACTTACTGTAATCAAAAGACAACATTTTCAACACTTGACAAACTCAAATATTCATCGCCATCTTTACTTTGTTCATTCATTCATTTACATGCATAGGGATAGATCGTTACTAGCTGTGGATCATTGTGCAACTCTTAGTATGTTTCTAAGCAATTCCAAATTTATGGTAAAGAATATCGTTCCTTGTAATGTCACTTGTAGGAAATTTAGGTATTTATCAATACCTAACTGAAAATGGTTGAAAACGGTATTAACATAGACCAACTGTTCTGTTCATGAAACTTTAACATCTTCAAAGGCCTATGTTCCGTAAGTGACGTTACATGATATGTCGTCACTACTTCACTTTTTTTTCTGTCCGTTCACGGAAATTCCACATGGTGTCAAGGTCGCACTAAGCCACACTCCTTTAAAATGGAGTTCTTCTGTTATCACACTCCTGTTTTTGAACTACAGTGTCCCCTTGATATAACACTGAATTAGTACCCGCCTTATACAATAGTACAGGTAAATAACAAAAATACAAATGGAATCCACATCTGACCCCGCCTTATATCCGAATCTGCTGTGTATCGAACAGTATTATATCAAGGGGACACTGTAGTGTAAAGTATTTGGGCTAGTGATGTTTTCTTTGGTCTGGTGACATTTTGGGCTGTGGGAAAGTGTGCCATGTGAAATATCTATCTTGAAGAGATCACTGTAACATATATTTATTTGGTAACACACATATACCATGTATACATGTACATGTATGTGTGTTATCACTTTTTTTTAAGGCTGCTGATTGGCTGCTCCTAGACTGTAGCAACTTTAGATATGATTGAAAACAACTCATTGTAAGATAAATATGCTATCTAACAGACACTCATTTAGTATTCTCTATCCAATAAACTCAGCTGATAAAACCTCTCCAACCCTGAAGAGTTGAACTCAACACACATATAATTTATATACCTACATATAATGATTATAGTGTTTGGTATTAGGGAGTTCAATTGGTAATTGGTCAAACTTGTAGGTATAATTAAAGGCCATATACTGTATATGGTCCCTCATATACATGTACACTGTACTAGTAATTCACTCGGGTGTGAACTTTGACCTCTCACTGACTTGGTGACCCTACTGGAACATGTATTACACACAATGAGGTACACTGGATTAAAGTGACTTTTCCAAACACTTTCTTGCTAATCCAACCTAGTTCTGTAATGTGATGTAATTACAAGTTGAGATTTAGTATATGCCTTTGTATTAATCTAACATGATACTATAAACCTATAAGTCTATATGTATTATTGTAGAATCATTGATAAATGTGCAATGTTGACTTATTTCAACGTTTTATCAGGATTGCTGGCAATATTATAGTAATAATAATAATACTAATAATTATTATTATTATTAGTAGTATTAATAGTAGTAGTAGTATTTTTATTATTATTATTATTATTATTATTATTATTATTATTATTATTATTATTATATAATTCTATAATAATAATAATAATTATTATTATTATTATATAATTCTATAACATAATAATAATAATAATTATATTATTATAATAATAATAATCATAATATAACAATCATAAGACTGCTTGTAATGCACTGGACTCCACATTCAATGTTCAAAGCACAGACATAAGCAAACATATTTTTAAATGGTGTTTAAAAGTGCTATGTGATACTGCAGCTAATATTACTTATAATAATAACAATAAAAATTACATTTTACTATGACTTGATATGCCACATAGACTACATTTTTTTTGATTGAATTAGGGTTTAGAGACACTTTCAAGATTCTTTTACTCATGTCAAGGCTGTCGTGTTTTATATTCTCAGATACACCAAAATTACAATGGAGAGGCCACATTGCAGAGGTCAAATAAACATATATTATATAGATGAGAACAGTATATTGATATGGTGAGATTATTATAATGGAGGGGTAATCAACAGTCGATAGATGAACCATCTGTCCGGGTGTGATCATGTGTCTGGCTAATTCCAGACGTCATATAGCCAGAGATAGGTATACAGTGGAATAATCTTCCATAATCTCACGGATTATTCTATAAATATTCCAATTACTTTTGTAGATAAACACACACCCTTGCTTCTGCAAAACTCTACATATCTGACTGAGAAGAAATGTACGGTCCACCAAAGCTGCCATAATATAAATCAATTTCAGAAAGCCAGTGAAAGTAACAGTACTGTATATAATCACACCTGGTGAATACGATGTATGTTTCCATACGTGAGATGTCAGTAACTGACAGTGACTGACAGCTATTTACGTGGATTCCCTCTGACCAGGTCAGATTCCAGCCCAATAGTTCAGTGATATACCAGCAAGTATCGCCCCTGCAGAGCTGTTCAATCTGGTAACTGGAGTGGAGACCGAATGTTCCGATTTCCTGATGGATGAAATGTCGCAGTAAACCAGTTCAGGCTCGGGCAACTTTCCTTGTTGACTGAAAATCTGAATTACAACCGTGAAATAACAAAGCTAAGATGAGCGTGTCAGTTATTCACTTTGCGCGTAATGTGACACTCCTTGCCTGCCGTACTTTTCTACGAGCACTGCATGCATGGTCACTGGTTGTGGTCAGTATATACTTGACCAGCTCTAGATATGTTGGCATTAAACAGAAAACTGCTGGTAAAATCTGGCTAGTTACAAAAATCTAAGCCAGTTAAACATCAGCCATACCACATGTAACATTAGAATCACGAAGCAATGATATATTTCAGGAAGTGACTAGATATACAATCCGTCTGCTTTGTGATGGATATTGCACAAGACTGAAAGAAGTATGGTGTGGGTGTTGCAGGAAGTGTTTACAGTTTTAACAATAGGAACAAATGATTACTTGTCTAAACTTTCAGTGACAAAAAGTCCCTGGCATCATTAGAACACAGGAAGTTGCAGACTGTCCACTGGTTTGAGTCCGTCTGCTCTCTGTGATGGATAACTGACCTCGCTGGACTCAGTCGAGAGCCTCACCTACATATTTAACAACAGGAGCAGTTTAACCCCATAAACTCAACAACTTTCAGTGAAATTGAAGTGAGAACAGGCCAGCTGGAATGGGTTAATACCATGCTTGGTGACCTAAGGGGGAGTCTTGTGTGTTGTTGAATATAGTACTCCCAAGTCGTGAACACTGTATGTGGAGTTATTTGGAGTGTTTGTAGAACATGCAGGTGTCTCTATACCCACTCTTTTCCCCCACTATCCTGGATACAACTGGACAGTGTTCGGTAGTGGTTGTGGTGGTGTAGCCATCCAGTCCGCGAAGGTGAAGCCTGTTTGTATGCAAGTCTGTATACAGGTCTCTCGGTATACAGGTCTATACAGGGGGCTATATTGCATACACAGTGTTCAGTGGGCTATGTTAGGCAGTTATCATGAATGGATTCCTTGGTGACCAACTGATCAGCATAGCCTGCTGGTGTGTCCTCATTGGAAGAGGGTGTTGACAAGGTTCTCTGAAGCTCGGGGAGGTGTGCAGGTTTTACTATGAAGCTAAGCTGTGTGTGTGTCGGCCATGGGTAGACCATGTGACAGACAACAACAAGAGTCTGCCCACACCTATATCTCACCTGGGGTGTCTGCATCGTGTCTCTCTATCATGACAACTGTCGGAGTTATCGTATCCCCGTTGCGCAGATGCAAATGAAAATAGATTTTGATTTGATTTTTTTTGTTAATTATTTTTTTGTTGTTATTTTTTTCATCGATGAAAAAACCTCCCCAATCTCGTAATCTGAAGTAGTTCGACCACAGGAAATGCGTTCGTGATATCCTCTGGAGCAATCACGTTGATCGTAACGGTCGCAGATTCTATTCGGTTCTCGGGAGTCCCAAAGTCTTTCGTCATGGATGACGACGTTGCTTTAGGGACGTCCAAGGAAGTTCCATTCGCCAAAAGTGTTCAGTTTTCCAAGCGCGTTCCGAATTCAGTTCCTCGTGGAATGTCTCCTCATCATCTGCAGGTGATTGACCTGAGGTCCGGGGAGGGCACGGACGATGACCTCAGTGACTGGGACGCCCCGATTGAGGTGGACCTTGCACAACCACCAGTCACCCACAATCACAGACAGGTAGAATATCATTCTGTAGCACCTCAAATCATAACTCTACATTGCCCTATAGCTCAGTCAAAACTGTTTTCATTGCTGTGCATTGAATATTAACATCCTTGTCAAAGACGGGCATTTTTTTTCTATCCAATTTATTATATTTTTGTTTATATCATTTTTAAATTACATTTATTTTTGACAGGGTCTAAGAACAAACATGTTTATGTCAGTTACATATACATATATAGTTGGACCCTCCCACGTGTAATGTCAACATGTATTGTTATATTATAATTTATTTATACCACATCCCATATGCACTATATCAGCCATGTAATTCGCTATACTAAATTAATTGGACAACTTGGACATATATCCTGATGACTCATAATGTAGTCATTAAGACCAACATCAAATAATGGATACTCACAGAAAATGTACCATGGATCACTGCCACCATCGAATGTTGATTGATGAAAAGTAATAGAAAAGTGATGAAGCATTATGTTATCGCATGTATAACTCAAAATTATTGTAGTGAAAACTACCTCCTAAATCCGTGGTTGTATGTAATTTGATCCAAGTTTAAAGGTTACATTTTCTGGAATGCCATGTTTAGTTCTTCATCTCTAAGAGAGCTAAGTTATATTAAATACATTTATTATAATATTTCTCAACTTGTAGTGCTTATGTACTTGTACATGTATTTCTGAATGTACTTTTGCAAAACTTGCAGATTATATAAGTTGAATTCTAATTTCATATTTACTGATTTGCCATATTAATATATTGTGAACCCAGCACATATTTTTACATTGTGCCAACTGTACCAAGAGAAACATTTTTTAATTATTTTATTAGTCACTGTTATTACTGTGCAAACTAAATTAAAGTTTGATCATTTTAATAGCAAATACTCCCAACATGCTGCATTTCCACTGGATGTTTATTACAATCGTGTACTCAGCTTCAATTACACTGTACTTTTACTATTGAATTATTATTTCCAATCATTAAATGCATAATATCACAGATATTTAAGGTTATTTTGGCATACATAAAATCATGTTTGTATTTCCAAAAGCATTTCCACTGCTGTATGGTAGACGGAACATTCCACTATATATGTACAACTGCGGAATAGGTTGAGTCGAATGTAAAAACTAGCAGTATGCATCTTGACTTCTATTATACACATGCAAAGGGAGATAACTGAAGACATTCGGTCACTTACCTATAAGATTAGTTGAATGCATAAATGACAAGATATTTATGGGTCCGTAATTCCATATATAATATGAAACTTTTGTTAACTATCGAGTGTTGGGGAATAAGTGGATCAGTAAATAATTTTGGGGTGTACAAATCAAGCATTAGTAATCTCAGATAGAAATTTGTTTGTCTGTTATATAGGTCAATCAGCCATGATAGTATGCCTTTAAGAATATATACAAATATACAATGTATATCCCAAGCAGTGTTCCTTCCTGTCAATGAATGAATTTAAGAACTAAAAATTACAGTTCGTCTTTTTTAGTTCATTAATTCATTCCATTCCAATTAAAGGCTTATAGAAAATGAATAGCCACATATATTCTTTTTTTCTATAGCAAACTAGTTAGTGTTAAACATTTTCTACTGATAGGATCATCAGTTATGGTAAATGATGCATGACTCGTCCAGTAATTAATCATTCAGGAATGAATGATGACAACTAACACATTATTGTGTTAGTCGGACCCAGGCCCTGGGCATCGTATCACAGGTTATGTTGTTTTTCTAGAATTGAATAAACAAAAAAGTATCATTTCACAAAGCTCTCACTGCTAATATTTAAGCACTATCATAGCAATATCTTATACATAGTTGAACATTTACATGAGTGATGTGGAATCAGTGGATATGAAAGCTTCGAGAAATTATATCCATTACTCTTTTTATAAATTTTAAATTATATACTTGAAGAATAATTATGATTGGTTTTTTTCGTAACTGACATTGTTTATTATATAGTATTTTTCTTTTATCTACCAAGTTACAGTATTCATATTAACGGTAGTGAACAAATTCATCAGAATACTTTAAGCCATTTGTTTGCATTTAATTTTATGATTATGGCAACATACTAACAGTTATTTCATTAGGTTAGACTGAAAATTAGCAATGTGTTAATGGAAACATATTACAAATAGAATAGTATTGTGTTGGCATGTCAACGTGATAAACACTATGTATTTGTTGTACAAAGGTGGTTTTCAGATAATCCTGTGGGAATCAATAGATTAGAATTAATGGAACCTAACAATGAACTGAAACATCGGCATAATCTAGAACAGCAGAAATAAAAGCACCATTTTGCAATGGTTGGGTTTCTTTTCTTGTCTCTTCCTTCTTTCTGATAATTGTGGTTGAAGATGATTGTCTTGATTTGATTTGAGATGTTTATAGGGAAATTGAGTTTTGTCTTCCATTGTATTTAGCACTGTCAGTTACAACAACATTAGTAATTCCACCAGTTTTAATGATACTCCCCGGGGAGTTGAAACTGTTAAATGAGTGCACAATGGCAAACAGTAATAATATGGCAGATCCACAGAGCAACAGTGTTTTGGAAATTATGCACCTTACATTTGCTTTTACAATTTTATTCCATACATATAAACCATTTATGGGCCACATTGAAGTTGTTATGGAAATATTTTGGGAGTTTGTATTTATATATATTTTCAGAGTGTGGTTAAAAGGGGTGTGTGTTCAATATGACCATCACCCTACCATTAGTTTCCATTAAGAAAGGAAATTTCACAACTTTAACAATAGTTAATACTGGGCATCTACGGTTTACTTGAATCTCAGAGATTGCATTCCTTCTAGTGCTGTAATGTTTATTCAAGAGGTTGATTTATTTTTCCTTGAGTACAGGTTCTTGAGTTGTGTGTACTTTCAGGAAACATCTTTTGAAAATAATTGTTCAGTAGAGCAGCTTGACCTTTATCCTCCTAGTGATGGCAGGAGGTGCCCAAATAGAGCAGAGCTTGTGATTATTGACACCATTGCATGTCTTTTTTAATTTTTTAATTATTTTTATTTAGAGCTGCTTTCAAGATTATTTCACTTATATTACGGTTTGTCAGTTTCTGGCAGGAGGAAACCCGCAACATCTGTAGCACTGATTGTGACAGTAAACCTGCAGGAAACTAATGGACAATGACTTTTATATATCAATCATTATTGTAGGAATGCATAGTACTTTCTTTCACATAAAAGAATAGTGTTTGTCTCATCTTCTATTACTACATAAGAGGTGGGTGGTATTGCAGTTGTAGAATGTTGGACTTCGGAGCCAATGGTCCCGAGTTCAAATCCTGCCCCGGAGAGTGCCCGGCATCAATGTTCACGGAAGTTACATTTTTGACCCAGTATTGATAGGATGCACTGTCTGTAGACAATAAGATACCATCATTGGCCCCATGAGTACCAGCTGGTGCATGCAGGTTTACTGCAACATTCAGCGCTACAGATGTTGTGGGTTTCCTCCTACCCTAAACCAATAAGTCGTAATGTTAGTGAAAGATTCTATAAAGTGACTCTGAACTCCATTACAAAAAAAATAAAATAAAAAATAATAATAATAAGTTACATAATACATAATAGAGGCCCGGAGTTGCACTGAACAATCGTTTCCATTACCGACGTCATGTTGGGTAGCAGAAAACAATCTGGTGACGTAGACAATCCCCTTGTTTTAGCACCCACGATGCCATGTGATGTATTAAATGACGTCACATGCAAGGCCTGTATACTAGTATTACTACTACCAGTGCTGTTGCTGTTGCTGCTGTTACTGGGTGGTAGTTCAATGGTAGAATGTTTGGCCCCGGACTCAAATTGAGCCCAACCGGCATCAGTGTCCATGAAGGTGACCTTTCTGACCCCATCATGATAGGATGCGCTGTCTGTACGTGGCGGTGCAGTTATTATCCTCGGTCTGTCAGTACCAGCCGGTGCTCGCAGGTTTACTGCAGCATTCAGTGTTGCAGATGTTATGCATTTCCTAAGCCCTCGCAACAAAATACGTAAGTTGGGGATGGGGGTGGGTTGTGGTGGATGGTGGGTTGTGGTGGATGGTGGGGTGAGTGGAGGGTGGGGTGAGTGGAGGCAGTGCGCTACTGACAGCATTAAAATATCTGGAGATTAAATATTACACATTCCTAACACCGAACATCATAGAGCAATCATAGATAAGATAGATGATACTCGACATTCACAAGCAACCTCAAGATTTGATAAAATCTTTATGGTGATCGCATTTTTTGCCAAATATTGTCCAGGTCCATCACCTTTCCGGTGAATTCTTTTGACATGGGTTGGAGATTTTGATTTTAAGATAACCTTTACATTATTTTAATATTAACATTAGTCATCTGCTAGCTAGTATATATATGTGGCCAGGTGACTTCAATAATATGTGGAACTATATGTACATCGCTAATATTGTATTTAATTATTTCATTTATTTTTTTGTGCTTGAAATATGTCTTTGACATGATTTGAATTAGTACACAGTAGGTTGAGATGGAATTGCAAATATTAACCTTCTGATGGCAGCTTAGCTTGTATACTCCCCAAGTAGATGAGAAGGTATATTGAGTGTACTGATCCAATGACTTGGGTAACAGTAGGGTAGTGCTTTGTCGAGCATGCACCTTGTTCAAGGAATCTTAACCCTATCCATGCTGCAGGCAACTGGAGATGCCTTACAGAGCTGTGTACATAATCCAACATGGAGAGGGTTAATTTTTTTTATGTCTGATTGTGAAAATGTTTTACAACATCATTACATACTGACTATTGCTGTCGAGTTTAGAGATGGTGATCCTCCCTCGTATGATAATAGCACATGGCACTTTGTAAAGGGGGAACTCTCCATTTTCCTGCGATCACTTCCGAATGTATTTATTTAGAAATAATTCATCCCATGTTAACTAGCTAAGAAATAGGACACTTAACTTTCCCCCAATAATAGATTTGTCAAAATCAGTAAGGCATTTGTGGTTGTCTGTAGAAGAATGAAGGTTAAATATATATTAACCCAGACACTGACACAGCTCTTTAGGGCATCCCTGGTTGCCAGCAACATGGAGAGGGTTAAAGTAGGAAAGCTTAACCAGATGGTGTGTGAATGTGCTGTGAATGTGCTGTAATATATAACTTGGCATCAGGTAAACAGGTATCGAGGGCAAGAGGTAAAGTTGTTTGTTTGTAAAGTTTGGTAAAATGTACGCCCCCACACTATTCAGACACCCTGATTTATTCACAAACATGACCATAACAAATTTATCATTTTATAGGTCAAACATGAAAAATTAAATGTTTCTTCACCTTCATGGAAATTTTACTGATGAATATTTTTTTTCTTTAAATATATAGGAATATACATGATCTTGCATAAAACTGAGGATGTAATGCCACATTCATTAGTATGTATATCTAATAAATATGTTAGATTTATAACGAACAAACCAATATTAGGTAGATTCAGGTTTACTTGACTCTCTATTGTGAGTAAGATAAATATTATATTCTGTAGCTGTTCATACCAAAATACACGTTTTCCCGAAAGTGATAACACATCAAAATAATAATAATGATGAGAATATGTATATTCCTTCTTAACTCCCTGGGGAGTATGCAACCCAAGCTGCCTTTCAAGGCACAACAAGGTACACATCCTCTGCTGAGCCATTTTCGAACTAAGCCACTTGCCTAAGCTGACATCACAAAATTTTCAGTCAACCATCCATAAAGCATAAAATAATTGTATGTCGCCTTAAAGTTACGGGTATTCATTCATCCTATTTAATAGAAATGGGTTTGGGGATAAGGCATGCCCTTTCATAGTGTGTTAATTTATTCTGAATGGTGTCCATAGCCATGTATTCAATTCCATGTCATGCAAACAGTGATTTACTTAAGCTTGACTTTCAGTAAGCAGGCCTGCATGTTTGTGTACAGATATAATAATACAGCATCTATCACAGTATGTACTGTGTTGAATTTGAACAATTCTTCAACACAATTGTGGAAATAAATTCTGACCGTAAAAATTTCACTCAACAGGTTTTAATGTAGTTCAAAGCTTTCCATGTTTCTTTTGAGTTGGCATCAGTAATGAAGGTCGTGTTCTGGCTTGTATCAAAGTGCGATTCTGTTTAAATATAGGACTATTCCGTGAAGACCTGCTAGGCCATTACAGTTTATACTGGCAGCTGATGTGCCATGCTGAGAATAGTGTTTAATTAACAAGGGTCAAGGTGTTCAACATGTTTCCCATCATGTAAGTTACTAGAGAGTGCTATCTTTGGACACTGGTTGTTGTGTTTCCTGGTGGGCACTATAAGTATAACATGGTACTTTGAAGAATAATTGATTGGCTGATCAAGTACATCAGGAACCAAGGTCTTGTGTCCAATCCCAGCTGGCACATCGCAGCTATAATGTCGATACGATGTCGATATTGACGTTGAAACCACATCAGCAAAGTCGTGATGTAAAACCAACGTATTTTTTACATTGTATTATCGACGTGTATGTCACGATGTGCTGGCTGAGATAGAACTCTGAACCAATTAAAATAATAATAATAATAATAATATTAATTTTAATAATAATAATAATATTAATATTAATAATAATAATATTAATATTAATAATAATAATATTAATAATAATAATAATAATAATAATAACAATAATAAAAATCAAATGGAAGGTTC
>JAUTBQ010168719.1:0-11955 GCA_032361185.1 Lepetodrilus ovalis | reverse complement strand
GCCAAACACCCCGCTGAATCAGGTATGCCGTGCCCTTACCAGTCCCCACACTCTCCTAGAACTACAGCCAAACACCCCGCTGAATCAGGTATGCCGTGCCCTTACCAGTCCCCACACTCTCCTAGAACTACAGCCAAACACCCTGCTGAATCAGGTACACCGTGCCGTTACCACGGTTACTGCCTGCCATGTAATTGTTGACAAGGAAGTGCCATTCTAACACAGCATCTGTAATGATCATTATGTAATGGTACCTGTAATAACTGTAGTTTCATAAAGGTGTCGGGCTGTGAAAGCGATATTTATTAATTCTGTGATGCCGGACACGTGACAAATCACTATCACAAAATAGACAAAAACTATCATTTGGAAATGTTTGTCTAGTTGTGACATATGCAGTTATGTCAGTACTTTAGTGCAACTAATATATTATAATAAGAACTAATGTTAAATGTAGGAACATTGGAACACTAATAACTGAGGCATTGGCCAACAGTGAGCAAGACAAGAGTACCGGGAAATTGTCACCGATTCTACTACAGTCAGACCTAGTTATAATGGTCTCTGTTGTACCGGTTTCTCCACTTGCCAGTCAACTTTTAATCATTACAGATTTCCTACTACAAGGTCAGACGTGGATCCCATTTTTATTTTCGTTATTTCCCTGTAATACAGTATAAGGCGGGTACTATAAAGCGGGGTGCTTGTCATGGACTCCAACTTCAGCGTTATATCGAGGGGACACTGTATATACTTTACCTCGATGAATGATTGATCCGATTATCCGATTGTTTCGCTTACTGGTCAGATTGTAACAAAAAAACGGAAGTGTCCGGTATAACATGGTCTGACTGTACTTACATAATAGATTATTGGTTATTCATGCATATGTGTGGAGTTGACCAATGCCATCACCAAATGGGTGTCATTATGAGAGAAACAATTATCGTGGAAGAACACACCATGTTTATCTGGGATTGCGAGTTAATTACAATGCAAGTGGAGTAGCTGTTAGCCCTAAATATTTGAACGGTCATTAGTCATATTTGATTACACGACAGTCATATTTGATTACACAACAGTCATATTTGGCCCACTGATAATCAAATTTGGCCCATTGATAATCAAATTTTTTACAGTTGATAATTATACTTGACCAACTGACCATCATATTTGACCAGTTTGTAAACACGTTTGACCAGTTTGTAACCATATTTTGCAATCTGATTTGTCATATTCGACTACATGACAGACATTTGAACAGTTGACAGTCATATTTGACAAGCTGGTGGCCAAATTTGAACAACTGATAGTCAAATAGTTTGCAGCTGATAGTCATAATTGACCAATATACAGTCATATTTTACCAGTTTGTATACATATTTGTCCAACTGTAGACATATTTGAATAGCTGATAGTCTTAATTGTTCAGCCGACAATACATATCAATAGGTATTCATATGTAAATAAGTGAGCCGTTCAGTCAGGGTCCGTAGTAATATGTATGTATACATTTCAATATGGGTTAGGACTGCATATTGTTTTGTATGAAACCTAAAGAATGATACAAATTGACTGGATGCATGCGATAACCGATTTCCTGCAATTTCCCTACTACCCAGTCCAGCGAACTATTAGATGTAGAGAAAAGTATTGTAGTGTAGTGTATGCTATGTATTGTTGGCTGAACGCATCTGATAGTCATATATTTGACCAACTTATTTGATAAGCTGAAAGTAGGTAGATATTAATTACCTTGCACAATATTAATTTAAGTTTGTTGGATTGTCCAGTGTGTCACATCATGTGACTTCTCATTTCAGGTGGCAAGGGCGCGGGCACAAAGAAGGGCAAAGCCAAGAGCACATCGAAGGACGACGAGGAGTCCGACTCTTCCAAACCCCAGTCTCCCGGGTCCTCTGGGTCAGAGAAGCGGAACTTGTCCCTGGAGGCACTGTTCCAGGTGACCGACTCGGAACTTCAGAACATGTCCCGTCAGGGAACTGACCTAGGATCAGAGGAGGATGTGCCGGAGCAGCAGGTGATCGTGATCACCGGGGAGAACCTCGACAACGTCCACTACATCATTGAAACACCAGAACCAGCTCAGAACATGGTCAAGATTCCAGTGTCAGAGAGAGGAGTAGAGAAATACCATTTGAAATCAGACTCTTTGGAAGAGCAAGGATTGAAACTTGTGTACACAAAACCAACATTTTATCAGCTGGAGGAGGTAGCTTCCAGTTCCACATCCGAGGAGGTCAAGGTGAAATCTGTGAAAGGCAGGCCTCCGCTTGTTAGAGACATACAATTTATACCTACGGTTGGTCGCAAGAGAAAGCACCCTCAGAAACCAGGCAGACATATCTGTTCGTATTGCGGTCGTGGTTGTGCCAAGCCCAGCGTGCTCCAGAAGCACATCCGAGCTCACACGGGAGAGCGGCCTTACCCTTGCTCCGTGTGCGGCTTCTCATTCAAAACCAAGAGCAACCTGTACAAGCACTGCAAGTCCCGAGCTCACGCACTAAAACTTGGCCTCAGTACAGATTCCACTGAAGGTCCGACTCTGGACAAGTCTGAGACCTCACTGGACCTGGTGTGTGAGGACATTGTGGAGGACGTGTCTGATGGATCTGAGGCCACAGAAACAGATGAAGAGGTTGTGGAGGAGAAGGAGGAATTGGTTGTTCTTAAGGAAGAAGTCATCAATGACGACAAAGAAGAAGCTGAAGCTTCTGGAATAGAAGAAATACCCTGGAGGAAGCAGGCAATTCTGGCAGACATCCGGCAAAAGATTGACAGAAATAAGCTGTTGGAGTGGAGCAAGAATCTGGAGAAGCAGAAGAAGCAAGAAAGTGATGCCATGCTCCAAGTTCACAGTAGATTCCCGGTGAAAATTGCACCTAAAGATAATCCAAACCAATCTCAACATTCCCCAACCGTTCAGTTGGATAGTTCCGTGATGGGAATCAAACCTCTTGCACCTGCACCAAATCAGCTGGATGTGAAGTCCAAATCAACATCTCCATCTGTAGAAACATCTTGCGAGACACTGGTCCCCGATGTTCGAAAACCTGAATCTCCAGCAGTAGATGAGCAACAAGTCCTTCCGAGTGTTCCAGAACCCACTGGAGCTGCTCCATCTAAGCAGACTGTTGATCGATCTCTAGTTCTGTCAGCTGAGATGGTCAGCTTGCCACATCCAAGCACAGAACCCGAAGCTGCAACGCGGGCCCTCAGAGACTTGGAAAATCTCAGCGAACGCTTTCATAATGCTGCACACGAAGGCATTGCCTTGTCAACAGCCATCAACAGTTTACCAGATAAATCAGTCCAAGTCACCATCCATCTTCCCAAACATTCTCCAAGCAAAAAGTCATTTCAACGACTTCAAAGAGGCAGCACCTTGCCCACACCATCATCCTCATCTTTGTCTTCTGGCACCACTAACAAGTCGGGTGCTGGTGATTCACGAGTAACTCCCGAGATGCTGAAGGAGAGGATCCAACAGCTCATCCAAGCAAATGCAGCCATCGTTGACATGCCCATGGCTGATCCTCCTCGAGCTAAATCCAGGGGACTCACCAGACAATACAGTGACTTCCTCATCCACAGTTGGAAACTCAATGAAAGTACTTCACACTCAGCGAGCCCAGGAGATCCAACCTCCTCTAAGATTCAGATTCCAAGTATATCGTCAGTTCCGTTGCAGCCAATGCAGGGCGATGGAGAAGTGCAGGTGAGACCGGTCGAGGTTCAGGTGAGACCTGTTGAGGTGAGACCAGTCGAGGTGAGACCAGTCGAGGTGCAGGTGAGACCTGTCGAGGTGCAGGTGAGACCGGTTGACTGGCAGATGAGACCGGGCGAGGTGCAGGTGAGACTGATCGAGGGACAGGTGAGACCGGGTGAGGTGCAGGCAAGACCGGGAACTGCCGAGGAAAGACGGCCAAGTGTAGAACAGGCTCCTGAGTCGTGTCATGCTCCTGTTGTGAGGAGGATCAGCACTGCATCCACAGACAGTGACATTGTGAGAGTTTTCCCCTCATCATCATCTGGGCAGGAGTTCAAGATTCAGATCAATCTGGCCAAGTTTCAGGAAGAGACAACTTTGAAAGAAAGTGGAAGTAATGTGAATTCAGAATTGGGTAAAATTATACAGATGTCGCCATCTGTGCTGAACAAGTCTCCAACAGTTTGTCCTACGTCGGAAAGCAGCATTATCAAGGATTTACTGGCAGGGAAGGGATTTGCAAATTCTGATAAAAAGGTCATCTTTGTCAAACAAGATAGCAGTGGCAAGGCAACTTCTGATGACTACGGACCTTACCTGTGCACGGATTGCAATGTTTCCTTTAAGAAAGACGAGACTCTCCAAGTTCACAGGAAGTTATACTGTCCTTTCAGTCAGTTGCAAGCAAAACCTCAGCCCCAAAGTATTCCTGGCTACAGAGCCTCTGATATTAAAGCAGAAGAGTTTGCTGCCATTGGAAAAGCAATAATTTCCAAATATTTCCCCAAGTCTGGCCCTGTGTTAATGCGATCGCAGTCTGCCCCAGCTCCAGACCTGATGGCAGGTACAGATATGAAACTTCTCCCAGAAGGATGGTATCACAGAAAGAAGGGAAGACCCAAAGGATCCAAAAATAGACCAAAAGACCTTCAGGTCAACATATCACCCCATGCATCTAAATTGCTGGCACCAGCAGGTATGCTGCCAATGTCACCTCTCACTCCGGGAACAATTCCAAAAGCTCCAGGTCTGGCATCCAGTTCCAGTCTCCAAGGAACTCCAGTGCTGCTGTCCAGCCTCAAAGCCGGTTCGTTGTTTGTCTCATCCACATCTGCAGCAAAGACATCCACCACCACACCTCTGACTTCAGTTATGATAGGGCAGCCCATGGTCTCTGTTCAAGCACAACCGGCAGCAGGGTCAGTGGAGTCCAAGACAACTTCTCTGTCTTTAGCTCAAGTCCCGACGCTTAGTACTCCACAGACTCCAGGAACACCCGTAACTCCCGGAACGCCCGGAACCACAGATCCCCAGTCTCTGTGGAAGCTGAAACTGAAGGGAAAGCTGCTCATGAAGCGTTCCATGAGTGTGGAGAGGATGCTGTCTCAGGAGAAGGAAGTGTCCGCTCCGACCACCTTGGGACTGGCCCCTCTAAAGCTGAAGCACAAACAAGATTCTCTGTGCTTGGATCCGGAACATTCAGTGAACAAAATCCCAAAGCTTCTAAAGACTGAACACACAGGACTCTTCACATGGCAGCCGCCTAAAACTGTACCGAATAACCCAGAGACACAGTCCTCACAGAATTTGCAAAGATTCTTTAATCTGCCCAATTTAAAGTTATTAACGGAGGATGCTAACAGCAGCAGTAACGATGTTCTGAGAGTGACTGTTGGCGATTCTGTGTCTGGTTCGGCGTATAATGTGACCGTTCCGGTGGCTGTTGCCCAGCCTTTCTTCATGAACGCTCAGATCTCCAGTGCAGTATATGCTCAGTCAATGACTGGTGTGAACCTGTTGACAGGCGGCCATGTCCAACACGGGAGCATCAACATGTCCGGATTCCACATGACTCTTCCCTCGGCTCCTGCCAGGAACTTCTCCTGCACCCCTCATCTCAAAGCACTAACACCATCTTCCACTACTACTGCTACTGCTACACGCCAAGAAGACTCCAAGTTGGATGTTTCCTCGCCCTTGCAACATGACAAGGGTGTCGCAAGCACGACGAACGAGCAGCTCAAAGCCAAGCTGGAGAAACAGATCTCTGTAACCAACTCAGTTTCTCCTACACCATCTCCATCTAAAATACCAGAAGGAAAGGCGGAGTTGTCACAGAGACAGCTGTCTGTTACCACCATCAGCCAGACTCCGACCACTCCCACTCTTCCAGCCACGCCCATAGCCAATGAACCAGTGTCTCCTTCCAAGACGGTTCCTCTGTATCTGTACGGGCACTCGTATCCATCACTGAGAGGCTCCACCCACGTCACCTTCTGCTGCGTCCAGAAGCTGCAGCCAGTCTACGTTCCCGTCAGCAAGAACAAGAACAAGATCTCCATGTACTCCAACTGGAGGGTTGCCAAGCACAACCCCAACCCTCCAAACCTGTCCTCCAAGATGCTTCTGTCTCTGTACAAGTCCCGCTTTACCAGCAACCCTGTGATCTGCGAGAGCAGCATGGCACCACCCAATGGAGGCATCCTGACTCATAGCAGCTACTGGACCTACAAGAAGAAGAAGCAGGAGCAGTCCCAGTCTATGTCTGTCTCCGAGGCTGAGCCTCACTCCAAGACGAACAAAGCTGACAGCCTGCCCGAAATCATCACCAACACGGACGACCTCAAGGAGCCTGTTTACCAGCTCAAGAAAGAGCAGCAGGTCCACAGGAAGGACAGCAAAGGAATCCGGAGGGTTCACGTCTGCCGCGGAGGATTCAAAACCAACGAGGAGTACGTGTACGTCCGGGGCAGAGGCAGGGGCAAGTACGTGTGCGAGATCTGCGGCATCCGCTGCAAGAAGCCCAGCATGCTGAAGAAGCACATCCGGACGCACACGGACTTCCGACCCTACCACTGCCGGCACTGCAAGTTCTCCTTCAAGACCAAGGGCAACCTGACCAAGCACATGAAGTCCAAGGCCCACCAGAAGAAGTGCATGGAGATCGGAGTGGTGCCGGTGCCCGTCACGGTGGATGAGTCTCAGATCGACTCGGCGGCGCTGGCTGCTCAGTTGGCCGTGGCCAAGGAGGCACGGATCCGCGACGCTGCGGCAGTCAAGCCATACCCACCTGGGCAGGAGGATGAGGACGAAGACGATGAAGAGGACGATGACATGGATGATGAAGATGGTGATGACGATGAAGATGAGGAAGAAATCATGGATGAGATGCCAGAACAGATGGTTGTTGAAGAAGAAATGGAAATCAGGTAAAAAAAAAATAATTCTTCATAGTGTAATCATGGAAATGAAGATGAAATTATAATGGTCTTCATTTCTTTGGTTTTTGATAGATTCATGTCAATGTAAATCATGGAAAGATATATATAAAACGATATATTAATTACCTAGATGTGGTTTTTATCATATTTGAATTGTGCACAGAAATGTTTTTACTATTATATGTTGTATTAATGATGGCACCTCTGGTAACTGGGTTTGTAAATGGCTTACCTCATAACCTCACCTTGGCACCTAAATTATGTGTTTCATTATCTGGTATTTCAGCACCACAAAAGATACCTCCGAGGGTGTATCTGACGGAGACAAGGAGTCGTCTCCCCCTGTTTTTGTAGCAGTGCAGGTGTCTGACAGTGAACAGCCCGCGTTCATTCAGATCACGCAGGGGGTGGCGAACAGGTAAGGGAAACTTCGGAAAATACGTTTCTCATAATCCCAATAGAGATATACTTACCCTGTCACCACAGTGAGATAGGTTTGCCATGATCTCAGTGAGATATTTTGCCGATAACCTGAGTGAAATATGCTTTGTCAACAGGGTGCGATAGATTTTCTGTGATCTTAGATACTTGCCATGAGTCAGATGTTCTCCATAACCATGAGTGAGTGAGATGTTCTGTCACCAGAGTGAGATACGCTTCACATAATCCAAGAGGTACCTTGCCCTCAGTGAGATGATCCTCTTAACCAAAGTGTGAGATATTCCTTTGCTAGAATCTGGAGATAGCAATCATTATTGACAGCCTTTGTATTTTCACATATCTCAATGCATCATTTGTTCTCATTACAGTCTACCATCTCTGATCAGCCTTGATACCGGTGAACTGTCCCCTACTTCAGACTCCCAATGTGAGTCAATCATAATGACATTGAAAATACTTCATATTTTAATTTAAAATTCCAATCAAAACGGAATTGTAAAATATATACATGTATATTTTTTTTAAACTTCCCATTATCATTATTTTATTATACTATATTACTATTATTATTATAATTCAGGGTTTAACTTAGGTTTAAATGTTTGGGAGTCCCGGGGATATGTAGAGTTACTCCCCTTTACACGAGAAACAAACGAAGAAGGCCGAATGACTTATTATTCGCCGATTGCAAACTGCGGTAAATATGGCTGTTATCAGCTGGTTATTTGGAATATTTCTTCTAATCTATGATGTGATGTAATGACTTTATGAATACGATAACAAATGAATTTCAAGTTGTCAATATATCTTTTAATAAAGTGCTTCCAGGAGGATGCGTAGGAGAATATTTGTGCGTCCAAACTTGCATTTTTTGCGTATCTGACGCAGGATTGCACGTCGGGTAAAACCCTGATAATTATTATTTTATTATTTACTATTTAACTATTATTATTATGATGATGTTTCAGTGAAGGAACTGAGTGCGTCTCAGAAGATGGATGCAGAGATCGCCCACAGTTTATTGGATCTGTCGAAGAAAGCGGAGACTGAGGGCGAGACTGAGGGTGAGACTGAGGCTGGGAGCCAGGCATACAACATCCTGACCTCAGACTCGCAGAAAGGTGATCTATGTACTATTGTAGTTCCTTCAGCGATGTAAAGCAATAAGTAAATATATCCTTAAAGAAAGAAAAAATCAATTAAATCTAATTTAGATTCAGCTGAAACAAAATGCAGAATTATTTTAAAGCAAGTATGCTAAAATGTTTTATGTGTTCTTGAAGATTAATCTGTTGGTTACATTTGTTTTGGATAATTTATTACATTCATTGAATTCATGTTCAAATATGATCGGACCATACCTACGGTAATCTAATTTAAAAGAAAATACATCACTTCACCCCTTTCAGCGCACAATAATGCTGTAATGACAATATGTATATGCCTTAAAAATATTCATCACGTATGGTTGAAATATTCCCGTTGTGACGTAAAACAATAATTCACTCACTCACCCATAAATATATGTCTCAAATCTCAACATTTTAGGTGTGAAGAGACTGAATTCCCTGATTGGAGCTCTGATGTCAAGGACAAAGCCTCTTTCTGGTCTCAAACCAGGAGACAACTCTGGTCAGGCTGCCTTCATCCCAAAGTCAGCCATTTTGACTCCAACTACACCAAAAGGATTTGAGGTATGTCTGCAGCTTCGTCTGCTAACACTTAATTAATTTAACCAGCTAGGGGAAACTAAGGATGCCCCATAGATATGATTGAACCAGGAGGGAAAAGGTTAATATTTATGTATATTCAGGCCCAGAGATTACACAACCAACTTTTAAAGATACAAATGCATGTTCAACTCAAGATTCTGTTCACATATCCCCATATATAATTTGAACTTGAACATGAAATTGCACTCAAATTGTTTTGTAACTTTTTGTGCCAGGGTACTGTTGTGGTGTTGAGTTGATCATGACACTGACGAGTTGCTAACAAGTATCTGTCTGTATTACAGGGAACAAGGACGCCATCACAGGACGCCTACAAGCCTGACTCGCCACGCGCCCTGGAGAAGCTGTCACGCCTGGACTCGCCCAGAACGCCAGTGTTGATGAACTCTGCCGTCAAAGCCCTCCCAGCCATGCAGATGAACATTCCCGTGGTGGCCAAGCCGTCCCTACTCAGCTTCCTCCCCGCATACGCCGCCGTCAGCCAAGACTTCGCGCCCAAGATAAGTCGCGGACCCATCGTTGGACAGCTGATTCGCCAAGACCCGATCGTGCTGCCCAACTACAGCCACTCCTGGGGAATCAAGCTGCCTAAGATCGGAGAGCCGTTCCAGTTCAGTCACCCTTTCCCCGGAGACATCCAGATAGTCGCTGCCGATGCCGTTCTGACCCACTCTGGGGCGGAGCTCGTCCAAGCCGGCATCGGCAAGACTCTCGACTTGAAGCAGACGATGATGATCAATGAGGTTCCGGGTGTGAAGCTCGTGCTGAAGGAGAACACTATCGTCGTGGAGGGTGATCAGGAAGCTGCATTGGCGGTGGAGGCGATAAAGGACACTCGAGCAGATTCGGCAGTTCAGGAGGCTGGAAAAGCCAGCTTCGTTCCGGTTCACGAGCTGCTGTCGTCACCGGGCATCAAAGAAGGTGCCATAATCGTGCATCCCACCGAGGCTGGAGGATCTGCAAGCACGTCGCAGCATCAGGTCATGTACATGGTTGGCGACCAACAGATGCAGCTACTGGGCGCAGAGTGCGACGTCTGTGGCAAGTCCTTCCCCCAGCAGCATCAGCTGGGCCTCCACCGGAACATCCACTTCGTGGAGCAGCCGTTCCATTGCTCCACATGCTCTGTGCACTTCAAGAGCCGCGCCCTACTGGAGAAGCACGAGACATCGGAGAGCCACGCGGCCCGGGTCGAAGCGAGAGCCCAACAGGAGGCTGCCACTGCGGAGGACCCTAGGCCATACAAGTGCAGCTATTGCAGCGTCGCATTCAGGATCAAGGGACACCTGTCCAAGCACCTCCGGTCCAAGCTGCATCTGTCAACACTGGAGAAGACGAACGTCTCGCCCCCGGGGAGCTACGGCACGCTGGACAGGAGCGGCGACAGTTCTGACCCCGAGCTGAACCTAATAATGGAGTACTACAATGAAAGATCGTCATCGTCACCGGACATGCCGGTCGATAAGGAGATGGACGACGTGGAAGAAGAGGACGGGGGAGGAGGAGAACTGATGATAGACGAAACTCTGGCCGACGATGCCAAGAAGGACAGATGCCAAGAGAGCGACGCCGGTCTAGGAAACGAACACTTCCAGGTGCACAATGTGTCGGACTACGAGAAACACGACCAGGCGTCGAACGAGCGCGTCACCGTGGAGATCAAACAGGAGCCTCTGGATATATTCGAGATCGGACACGAGGACACGGAGGACCAACAGTTTGAGGAAGACATGGAGTTGGTGAAGTTTGAGCCCGCTGAGACTGTGAACGCACCTCCAAGTCGCTCCAATCAGTCCTCGCCAGGAGCAGCAGATGCACCAAACAAATGTGACATTTGTAGACAAAGCTTCAGATCTCTTGATCAACTTCGGGTATGTTTACTGGTTTCTGGTTATATTTTATGCCTGAATTGTATTTACTGATAATGGTTGTACTTTTTGATTTGAAAGATCTATGCATTTTAGTAAAAATGTTATGGTTTATTCCAAAGTATTTCCAAGTCATTAATAAAGCGAGTGGAGATATGATATTTGAGAGTTCTCTCCCTTGAGCGAGGCAGTAGTCTTTAGCACATTGTTTTCAATGCATTAATTTTTTTATTTTTTTATGTTTCATTGCATATGTGTTTCTCACCTTCAACATTAAGCAATAAATCAATCAGGTATTTTTTTACCACATTAAGTTTTTTGGTTAAATAATATATTCCTATGTTGGTAATCTTGTTGCAATGTTGTTCCAGTCACATCTGATCACGCATGCAGAACTGCGGCCGTACGTCTGCGAGTACTGCGATGCTGGCTTTACCAACGCCATGGCACTGCAGAACCATCTCCAGACTCACAGAATGGTAAGTGGTACCAAAACTGCACCAGAAATCTATATGTATTTCGAATTTAAAAAAATTATAATAATAAAAAAATAATATTAATATTTCTAAAATAGGAAGTTTATACAGGGTGACCCCAAAAAACCAGAACCCATAAAAATGTTCATAAATCCTACATAGATCCATAAAGTTTTCTCAAATTTGGTCGATGCAAACATCAGTCTATGGATGATCTGTCCACAAAATTTTAGCCACCTGTCAATTTGCATAGTTTTTATGTTCTTTTCAAAATGTGCTCCAAATGTTGTCCTCGGTGTTACACACGTCGCGCAAAATTGTCAATGACTCTCACACATTCCTCCTTGGGGATTTGCCTGATCTTTCCTGTGGTTGCTGCCTTCAGTTCGCCTATTGTTTAAGGATTGTTAACCCCCCACACATCAAATGTCTCCATAGCCTGGCTTAGAGAGCGAATTGATGACAGACTGATCAGCAGGAGGTGTG
>JAUTBQ010168708.1:0-11956 GCA_032361185.1 Lepetodrilus ovalis | reverse complement strand
CTCGTATCCACTGCCAGACCTGGCCATCATGAGTGCTCTCGGAAGAGCATGAGCGCCATGTATAAGAGATCGCTATCAAAGTGCTTATGGTCTCGTAGTAGATATGAGTGCTTTGAGAAATGATACCAAGTACCAGAATTTGTATAGACTTGCCACTGAATAGTAATAACATTATTTATTTGAAAATTACGGTAATTTTACAGGGCTCTACAGTAACATTTTGCGGCACCTGTCCATGTGCCATATCGGACATGTAACTTTAGGTAAAAGGCTTGTTAATCTGGACTAATTCACATGTCCGCCTGTGGATCATACATGTCCCGGACAGGCGGACAATCCTTATTGTCAAGTCCTATTTGACAGTATTTGATATAATACTATTTGATACAGTAAGATGACAATATGCTATATATGATAGCAAAAGACACTCTAAAACTAATATATATGAATTACACCCAGCCGTCTACTACTTTGTAAACACATAACACAAGATATTCTACTATTAAACTTTTTATTGTTTTGGCTTTCAAGGGCATTACTCAGTTACCTACTTTCTACTAGGGGTCACAGTACTATTGCAATGACCGAGACCTGATATATTGCAGTGGTCTTAGGGTGTCACCATTATTGTGCCCGTGACCATAAGTTAAAAGGCAGGCTATCGTTTTGCGGAGCTCTGATATCTACTATGAGACCATATACACTCTCGTAGCAATCTCTAATACATAGCGCCGGTACACTTACGAGATCGATAATCAGAGCTTCGAGAAACTATCCCTAAATCTTATGTGTTCACTAGCGTTGGTGATCTTGACCATGACTTAAAATACAGGGTGGTCACTAACAGAAGTGATCGTGACTAAACTAAATGCAGGTCAGGGGTTTCCTCGGTGAAGTGACCTTGACCATGCTGGTCTTCGGGGGTCACGAGCAGAGGTGACCTGAACATAACGAGTGACTGTCTGTAATCGGGTCACTAGAGGTGACCATGCTTTTAAGATTATTCCACTGGCAGTACTGGTGGTCTATTGAGACATATATCAACATAAACCTATGCTGTAAAGGTTTTGGGAGGGACGTTTAATACAATACACCACGGTGTAGGGCCACACCTGTATCTGTCCCACATTAACCCTCTAAAATATCAGTATTATACTACCGGTAAGAGTAAAGGGAAGCCATTTCCAGCATGGATGCAGTGGTACTACCAAATACATACAGCTTGTAGCAGTAAGTGCACGCTTTATATGTAGATATTGTAGACTGACTACAATGTAGAACGTCGTCGCCTATGAGTGAGATATTCCCGCTGTGACGTTAAGCAATAATTCAATCAAAAACAATGCAGAACAACTTCCTGCTATTGTCATAGTGTATATGTTCTGGGCCTGTTGCACAAAGCTCTTGTAGCACTACAATAGAAAGCGCTGACCTTACAATAGCTGTAAGCCTACACGAGTGTCGTGCAACAGACCCCAGATCTATAATTAATCTTTAATCATTATCTATGTTTCTGTTAAACTTGTATTCTAAGCCAAATTTGAAAACTGTTTGTATACAATCCCAATTTACGCTGATGAACTATTCAAAGATGAGCATTGTGCAACCAGTTTATGAAATTGGAATACTTCTGGTAGTAGACATTTACCTATTAACCCACAATAATGCCAACTAAAATCAAAAACATAAGCCACGTAAAGCACATTAAACATACAGTTCCTATGTAATCAATAATGCCTGTTCGTCTGACACCAATTACCGCTCGTAAAAATCAGGTGGCGTCTGCATTAAGAAAAACTGTATGCAATGCACTGAGAAACACATACACGTGGGAGAATTATTAGATAATTAATGCCACGCCATGGAAATTCAAAACGTTACAATCTGCAGGCAATCTGTGTAACAGTAATGGTAAATGCAGTCTGTCGTGTTAGGTAAATAATATATTTTAACTCTCTCCATGCTGGAGGCAACCGGAAATGCCCTAAAGAACAGTGTCCGTGCCTAAGCTAGCAGTCAGAGTGTTAATATCATGTTTAACCATTAATCAATTTAAACTATATTACTGTTACTCATCAAAATGGTAAACTCAGTCGCAGACTGTTCTTGCAATATAGTTCTCGTATACAGATGTGTTTCAAGAAATTGCAATCCTAGAATGCCATTTATATGTACAAGACACATCGCTGGCTGAGATTCACAATTGGACCGCACACTATATATAGACTCATCGATCACGATCTCTGTATGTATACTGTCTGATACACTGTATATATCTGTACAAGAGATCATGATATTATTAACCTCGTTTTAGCTTGCAGTTTCTGTTCCATACTCACCAGATATTGGACCTACACTGAAAGCTATATGTTCAATTATTAGAGAGTACCGGTGCTATTTAAAAAAAATAGTATTGCCATGTATAGTCTATTTTGGATCGAATGGTTGGTAACGGTGGGTTGAATTGGGGTTTTGAGTTTCTTTCAACATTATTTCACTTATATCATGGCTTGCATGTTGTTTCATTATATACCCTGCTTGCACTCAGCCAGATTTACACTTACCGTAAGAATAAAGATTACATATTTCAGCCAGATTTAAATGGCTGGGGGTGCTAGCTCACTGGGATATCATGCTGCAGTTAGAAAATGGATATTCCTTTAACCCTCCCAGCTGGATTATCCATAAACCCAGCTCTTTAGGGCATCTCTGGTTGCCTTCAGCATGAAGAGAGTTAATGCTCTTACTCAGTGCCAAGAAGGGGAACAACAAGTACAATCATTTTGTTTTTAATTGTGTGTTTTATGCTGCAATTGTTCTCACAGACCTAATATAGCATTTCTTCTTGTTTTATTAATGATTGGCACTATATCATGGCATAAAAAAGGGGTTAATAAAATAATAACTAATTTTTGTTTTTAAATGATAGTCACTTGTATAATTTAAGCTATCAAACTTGTTCCAGTATTCGTAAACTGTTATTGCCTCAATGGTTAAATATATATCTGTGGCCATGGACACCATATGTCTCGGAACCTATAAAATTCTTGAAATAGAAAATTAGGTGAATAACCGGAGCATCAGGTAATGTCTTTAGGCTCCGGCTATAAAAAAAAGCACTGTCACACTAAGAATTTTATCTCCACCTCAAAGAATTTTATCTCTGCCACAAAAACAGAAAAATCAATAATCAATGTATCAGGTTTTAACAACGACTTACCTCTCGTTATAACTCTTTGACAAAAATATCGGTGCAATTTATCGAAGTAAATGCAGCTGTATAAATTTGGCCTCCCAGGAAGAGAAAGCAAAAATAAATAATAAAATAGCCGTGGAACGTCATGGAGTATTTAACATCGTGGATGTCAGTCCACATGCTGATATTGATGCGCACTCCACTGTACAAGTTGAGAAGAGAGCAGTGGATTGAAGAGGTGACAACAATGTCTATGTCAGTCAGCTCTTCAATCCACTGCTCTTATTCTCAAGTTATACATTGGAGTGTCAGCATCAATATTGGCATGTGCCGACATCCACAATGTTAATAGACAACGTCGTCGATTTCAACCTCTCATCCAGATTGATTCTTGTTTCTTCCTGCTGATATTGACAAAGTCGTCGATTTCAACCTCTCATATATTGAGTCTGATAGAAAAATTTAAAGCAACATATAGTGATATGACATGACCTTGTTCCTGAGCAGTTTTATAACATACATAATAGAATTCCAATGCCAAAATTTAACTAATTGTTCTCTGTGCTTGAAGAACATGATGCAACAAACAAATTGCCCATGTATTAAAATGTGATATTTGTTTAAGTAAATTTGAGATGATGTCACAGAGAGTGTTAAACATTTGAGAGCAGCAACTTGTTGCAGAGTGCAATACATGATAGTTGAATTTTTTTCCCCCGTTTTTTTTGGGTGGTGTTTGGGGTGAGAAAATAGGTCAGATATTCCTGTTGTTGGCAATATACATTTTATGATTATAGTCTTTGGTTTCAAATCTATACACAAGGTTCTGTTGAAGATAAGATATTAGAGGACTAAATCTTTATGTTTGTCTCAAGTGTGTTGTGTTGATACAATGCAACACAATTTTCAAGGGGTATGGCTTGCATACAAGTATATAAAGTGCTCAATGGCTTTGGACAATGCATACATTGCCATAAATCTACTTGCAATCGACATTGATTGGCGGGTTTCAATAGGGAACATACATCAGAAGTGGTGTTGACATTTCACGTACTAGAAACCTTATGATATGTACATAGAACTGGATATGATAATTAATATAGAAAATATTGTTCATGACAGTTTTACCATGTAAGGTATAATAAGTTACGATTTATGTATTCATGAAAATACAAGCAGATATTGTATACAACTTCAAAGGGATATTGTCACATGAAACGGAGCTTCTTCGAATAGAAATACATGTTAGTCATTCATGGACAAATCTGAAGGTATATAACTTGTTATAAATATGTATGAGTGAGTTACTTATGCTTAATATATATGCCACCACCTTAGTATATTAGTATCGGGATATGCATTGCATCACCGGCTAATTTCTCAATGTGTTCGTCATGTCTGGGTGAAATATTCCCACTGTGATGTAAAGCACTAATGAATTCATTGTCAATTCTTGGTATTGTTGTTATAATCATGAATTTTGTGCCAATACATTTCTTATCTATTATTGTTATTATTATTATTATTATTATTAATATTATATTATTATTATTGTTATTATTATTATCATTTACCGGTATTATTATGTAGATACATGTACAGTGTCCCCTCGATATAACATGGTTCGATACACCACAGATTCGGATATACGGCAGGGTCAGACGTGGACCCCATTTTTATTTTTATTATTTACCTGTACTATCGCATAAGGCGTTATATCGAGGGGACACTGTACCTGAAATTCAACCTTTTGTTTGTTTCCTCACCATTCTTCATCACAGGTGCAAAGTTGGCGCTTTATAAATGTCATTATTTGTTGTTAATAATTTGTAATCAATTAATTAAAAACAATTTCTTCTAATTTCAGTGAGACCTAATTCTCCGCACAATACAGGCATCGATATGAATCAGCTGGAACAAAGGTAGGTACATGTGATGTGAGATTATCAATACTAGCGTGTTTTCTAGCTTCTAATTTGCTGGGGACCATGATCAAATACAATTATAAGCCAGATCACATGCAATCACACACAGCTGCTGCTTTGTGGGGCATCACAGTCGCCTCCAGCATGGAGAGGGTTAACGTTGTATATTCAGGCATGGCAATTTTACATAGATCCGTGGAAATCTGATTTATTTGTCCAGATTTATTTGCAGCCCCCAGACTCATTTTCTACTGAAATCACATTGGTCTGTTGCCATGCCTATAATGTATATTAGTGGATCACAAATCATATCAGTATTATAGTAGCTCAACTCTGAATCCTGAAAGCAGAAGAATCTGGCCCCGAGATTACGAATTTTGAGTGATTTCATGAAGCTTTTATGTTATGTTTTTGTGAATAAAGCTTTGAGATGAGCATGAACCTCTACTAAACAAAGTTTAGCAATTTCAGTGCCAGATTTCCACTGAAATTTTTGTATGTATTTTATTATTAATTTTTAACCCCAAAGTTCAAAGCCGAAGGGTACTGATCATATTTAGCTGTAAATTGTTAGATGACTTTATCGATATTTCATTCTTAGCAGAATATTTTTGACAGAATTATGTAAAGTCCCTGAGACTTAAGAGTTTATTTGATTGGCGTGTTATTGAACAGAACAAATCAATCTTAACTTGAGTATTAATAATAATTAATCCTTCGTCAGTACCAGCCAGTGCTCGCAGGTTTCCTACAACATTCAGTGCTACTGTTGCTGCAGGTTTCCTCCTGCCATAAAACTGACAAGCCGTCATATAATTGAAAAAATCGTGACAGCGGATCTAAACCCCAATTTTTTTTTAAATGGAAAAGAAAAGTCCATTTAAGAGTTCGCACGATTTACGTATTATTGAACCGAACAAATCAACTATAACTAAATTGTAAATAAACTCTTTGTTAGGAAGTAATCTGCTTTGGACTAAACTGATATTGATCGTGGAATATCAGGAAAGAGACGAGATGTGGTGACTTGCGAAAACCAGTAAATGGTGTAAATTGGCGAAACAGTGAGAAATAATGCGTAACGGTTATGTAACTGGTAACGTGTTTCCTTGGTAACAAGAAAGAATACCTAATAATAGTAAATGCTATCCATTGCCTTCCAGGTTATATGTATGATTTTAGCATTGATGAACACTATTTTGTTCTAAAGCGCTTTTAGCGTGGATAATAGCAGATATATTATTAAGGCGCTAATGAGTACCGTAGTATAAGGGGTATTAGCTCGGTCAGGTAAGCTTATAATTTTGGAAGATTTGTTTGCTTTAATCAATGTTAAGAATGCATTTAGTCAACAAGTGATCATTGCAATACATTTTCCCATGAAGTGTAGTATCTAATAGACTCAGATTACATGGTTCGCAAAATTCTCTTATATTTTTTTGGATCGTGTATTTGCATTGATTTTATGCATATATATACATGTATCAAGGAAATCTTTAGTTAATTTCTTTCAAAGGAAATTACAGTTTTTTCCCTGAAATATTAAACTTACGATAGGATGGTTAATTTGCATTTATTTATTTTTAATATACTGGAAGAAAAAAATAACGTAACATGTTGTGAGACTTGTTTGTTATACAAACTTTAGTGATTTTTTTTCCCTTTGATACCAACACGCCCAATCCGACCTTGCAAAGGGAAAATGTTTCATAGTAATTTGCTTACTGTGGTGCTGAGCTATCAGGATTTGATGATAATGGTGGCAAGCCTACAATGAATTCTGGTTAGTGGACATCCCATTATGTGTTTGTAAGTGAGACCTCTGATAAAATCAATCTCATGTCCTTGAGCACTGCAGGTCGTAGTATTAGCCAGACCTGTCAAAAATGGATTTCAGTACTGACAAGTGTTTAGCCTGTCTACACATTCAAGATGGCTTTTGATGGATTTTCTTTTCAATATTTGAAAATGCACCTAAAATGTGTTTTGTCTAAACAATTTAAAATTATATTTTTGGATGTTAATTTTTATGTGGCTTGAAAATAGGGGGAAAATAGAATTGGAAGTACATGTATAATTGAATTTTCAAGATGGAATTATGATCATAATCATTTTAAAAATCTTGTCCCCGTAGCAAACCAACCTTCCACAAGATGAACATACTAATTTTCTCATTTGTCATCATCAATGGATCTTTCATGTCTTAAAGCAAATAATCCATCACTTTAAGCATTGTTTGGGATTCTTATCTCCAGAGACGGTTGACAGACTTCCTTGCCTGGGTCTCCCAGCATTCCCCTACAGCACTATAGGTGGCGTTTGTCGTTGAAACGTCAGTGGAATATTTAGATAGATTTGTTGTCACGATGCTGGCTTTGATGATGTTGTCAGCCTTTGGATGACAGTCTTGTCTTTCCATTAAGGAATGTGCGTGGGTGGAGGTTCTCCATTATAATTCATGGTTTGGATTGATGCTGCTATGTCTTTGGTCTGTGCTACGAGATTAATTTCTCGTTGGCTCGACTAGTAGTGGACTGGGTCAGGGTTGTACGACATGACAGCAGTAAATTGAGGCTGTCATCTGTTTGTTATTGTCTTCAATTAACTCTGATGTAGTGACACGTAGTTACGTAGTTACGTGCAATACCGTCTTGTTCCAATGATTGCGTAGCAGGGCATGTATTTAGACAATAATTTTGTGATGTACACGTACCTATAAAATGTCTGATTAACCCTCTCCCTGATGGATTAGGCTGGATTTGTGTTCTTTAGGGCATCTCAGGTTGCCTTCAGCATGGAGAGGGTTAATATGTAGTCTTATTATTCAGGTCCCAAGATTACAAAACTTTTCTGAGTACTATTTCATACTAAACGCAAATCCCTGTATAAGATTTGAACTTTAGCATGAAATCGTACTCAAGGTTTTCATAATTTTGTGGCCAGGTTTGACATGTACATATTGGTGATTCGTATAAGTCATTTATCACTGCAAGATCATGGGTTTGGCATGTTCCCATATAACAGCTGGCATTCTTCAATATTACACCATCCAAAGCAATGTGGAGTCTGATAACTCCTGGGTTAGGTTTGGATCCCATCTTTTTGTCCAGTAATACTCAGAGCACGTTAAAAAAAAAGTGCTAAAATAATATATGATGTAATAAATACCATATTTATGTAGCGCCCTTTTCAAATGTTGCCTATGGGTGAAATATTCCTGCTGCAGCATAAAGCAATAATTCAATCAATCATGCTTATATTTCCTGTTCAAAAGCACTTTGCAACATAAGATAAACATAATGTAAAGACATAGTAATATTGAAGAGATCACTTTGTAGGTTATATATGTATATTGTAATAGTGGACCATAATATTTTATCCTGCAAGTCAATTATATTAATTGATGGTAACAACTTGGTCAGCTTTGTAATATGAACGTCGTATCTCATCTGCTTGTATCATGCAAGCTAACAAATCCGAACCATATTAGCTTACTTTCTTTTGATCTTCAGTATAACTTCGACAGCATACATGGTTTTGATGTCCTCCGTAATTGGAATACACAAATATGGCAATTTAGTATCTTGGTGTGAGTAATTAATTGGATATGGATTCATTAATATATTGTTAAGGTCAAAGAATCGTATGACCATAATAGTACATGTATAAGCACTATTGTAATATTCTGAATATATTTTCTATTCTGGATTTATATGGATCAATTTTTTGGTAATGGTAATTCAGTTTACAAATCAATCAATAACGCAGAAATCATGTAATAACAATGTTATATTTTATTATATTTACGCAACTTTTGCCCAACTCAATAGTTTGATTTCACACGTACTGAGTAGATAGATATTTAGACATTTATTATTACTATGCAATGTGTGCTGTCAACATCCTGTACTATCAGAACATTTTTTACTAGTCACGCATATATTGCAAAACTCAATATCAGGCCCTGAGGTTATGAAACTTTTTGAGTACGATTCCATGCTCAACTCAACAAGATTTGCTCACAAATCCCCATATCAAACATGAAATCGTACTCAAAATGTAATGTAATCTAAAGGTCATGTTATCATGAACTTTGCTCTCTTCACAATGTGAATATTACTTTAATTTGGAAATTTGTTTTGTTTCTTTGCGCATCGCCTGTTGGTGAAAGATCCACACAGCGATGTTGAGCATATCATTAAAAAAAAAGTTATGGTGATAAGAGATTTTAAAAGATCATTTCGCAAATGTCATGACGTGTTGGCATTTTGTGAGATTAGTTCGAGACTTATTATGTGATATTTTCTTGGGTAATGTTTATGTGTCGTGCCTTTCTAATGATTAGCAGTGTTGTTCAGAGAATGCTCTTGTCATGTTTTTAATTAATAATTTTCTTTTTCACTTGATGTTAAGAATTGGGCTAGAAGAGATGTATTGGATTTCATGTTTATGTTGAAACAGCACTTTTTGAATAAGTCAATGATATCACCAGATATTTTAATAATTTACCTTTCAACAGCAAAGTTATGTGGCATTAATGATAATGTGTTTATTTTCAAATGTTGTAGGTTAATATTGTTTGAATGTTGAAACCATGATTCTGCTTATATGTTGAAACCGTTGCCAGTTACATAACCGTTACGCATTATTCTGCTTATATTTTGGAGTCATTATTAGAGTGATAAACATGATGATGATGATGATGATGATGATGAAGATGATGATGATGATGATGATGATAGTAGTAGTAATAATAATAATAATAATAATAGTACATGTATTTACATAATAATAATACTTTAATATGGTACTGAATAATTATTCATGTAATTATTATATTATTATACAGCATAATAATAACAATAGTACAACTTAACGTTCAAGCTATAAATTTAGATGCAAATTTGTGAAGTTGAGCATGAATTCATACTCCAAAAGGTTTCATAATCTTGGGACCATTTTTCTAAACGTCAATGTTTTTGTTTCAGAACAGATTTCTAAATGCCCAAGTGATAAATTCAGAACAGATTTCTCAAAGCCCATGTCATTATTTAAGAACAGATTTGTAAATGTCTATGCTATCATTCCAGGTTACAGCGGCTAGAGAAGCGGGTATTTGTGGACAACTGTGACATACCATCCATCGTCCACGACATGAAGGAGAAAGTGGAAAGTTTTACGGAAAAACTGGAGGTAAAATTCTATTTTATCACATTTTCAACATTCACTCTTCTTTTTAAAAAAAAATTAATTTGTTTTTAATTGGTACCGTATGTAGAGCCACTTGTTTCACTTATAGCCACGTCTTGTCAGTTTTAAGTTTAAAGACATACCATTATGGCAGGTTGACCTATATAACGGACAAATACATTTCTATCTGAGACTACTTATGCTTGATTTAACCATCCAAAAGTTGTTATTTACTTATGCACTTATTACCTAACACTCAATGTTAAAACAAATAATCATAGTTTCCTACCATCTCTTTAAAAATTTTACATTTTACATTTCTTTACATTTTATCTTTAGATTATTTTATTTTTATTTTTATTTTTATTTGTTTTTACATTTCTTTTAATTTCTTACCAGATTTACATATTTACATCTTTACATTTAAAAAATTGTTTCCAGGGTGTCCAACATTTAAGTTGGCTCGGGTTGTTCAAGGACATTTCAAGTGGCACCTCATTACAGCCTTTTTGGGATAAACAAACATTGCTTAAAAAAAGCGAACAGCATAATGAACGAGTATTTGAAAAGTTTACAAAAATGAGGTAAGTGGTCCCATCTATGGGGTACAACATTTATCAGATTTTTTATTTATACTACAGTTGTAATTACATTATTTATTTGAATTAATATAATTATTGTAAATGACAATTCCTTTATTAATATTTTGTCGCAATTCTTAGTGTATTTTTGTAGAAAATATAAATATTAATTCTTTCAAAACTGATTTATTTAACCCTCTTCCCTGCTGGATTAGGCACAGACACTGCTCTTTAGGGCATGTCTGGTCACCTGCAGCAGGAAGAGGGTTAATTAAACCAGAGTCAAACTAACTTCACAGATTTTAGTCTGTGTTTTTTCTTTCTTTTCGTATTTAATCAAATATTATCTCAGCTTCTTTGCATGTTGTGAAAATTAGTTGTTTTAAAAATAAATAATTATGATTAAGGGGTGCCATTACTAATAAAGCTATCTCCAATTTTTAAATGGATTTTTGTTGTGTATTTTAGCCAGGTTCAAGTGACGGAAGAGGTGCGGCGTTATTTACGGAAGCCCACGTTCGACAACTGGCAATGGGACGACTCAGAAATGCTCATTCTTTTACGGCAGATGTACATAGATCTGGGTTTCCTGACCAAATTCGGTATCGATGTAAGTGCGCCTTTCTATTACGATACTTAGCGACACGAAAACCTGGGTAATGTGTTCAACAATTATGACTCATTTTTGGCCATTTAGAGTTCCATTTCTATTATGATACATGTACTTAGTGATAAAAATCACTGAAATAATTATTTCATCAATTTAGACCTGTTTTTGGCTATATTTAGAGTACATTCCTATTCCAATACTTAGCGGCAAAAGACAGAGTTTCTTACTGCTTTTCATTACCCTGTTACCCATTATATACGCCATGTCTTAAAGGCATTCAACTATTGTATTCATCCTATTTATTCAAATTCACATGCAACTGCATTGTGACATTATTCCAAATTTCACCATTCATCTATAGCTCTATTATCATAATTATAATTTTAATTACACTTTTTTGGCATGTTTTTCATGCTTCTTCATTTTTAATACATCAAATAATAGTTAAATAATT
>JAUTBQ010168707.1:0-26439 GCA_032361185.1 Lepetodrilus ovalis | reverse complement strand
TTAATTTCAATGTCATCATGTTAACCTTTAATACCACGGAAATGACCTCCCATGGAAATTTCCCGGTATACGGTATATGTTAAAAATATGTTGCCCGCAGAGCAATGTATCTTGCCCTTGTACGTCAGGCATACCTTAGTCCAGAGCCTTGGCAGGTCCCGTGACAAATGGCACCCAACATGTATTTGTGTTGTTCCTAGTTGCTCTTCTTCCAGGATTGTCATATTGATAATTCCTAGCTCCTTAGTGACTTAAAAGTGACTGAAATAGTGACTAAGGACAAGTTATCATGTGGAGGGGGAGAATGTAACAGGGTGTAATACTAGATGTTCCTAACTGATCTCGGCCAGTGGGGTTACCCCTTGACTCGGTTGGTAAAGCATTGGACTCAACAACTCGGGTGCGAATCCCAGCTGGTGCACTATCATCATCTTGACATTACGAGAAGTGTCATCTGCTTTTATTTTAATAAACAATCATTATAGCCCTTAATTGTTGATCAACGAAAACCTATGTAGTCATGGTATCCCAGGAAATCACTGTAGTAGGCAATTTAATTTCATCTTCACATTTTATTGCACTTGCTCTTTTTCATTTGGAACAGTTAAACATTTAAGGGCTGCGATAGTTTTCGGTTTTGTAGCATTGATAGTGTATCCTTTTGAAATATATTTTTTTTTAAATTGTATTTGTTTCCACAACAGGACACTTTGAGTTCTGGGAAAGATGATGAAGAAGAAATGGAAGACACGTCCGAGACAGAATCAAATTTGTCAGATGATACCGAATCCAACTCTGAGCAGATTGAGGAACCAACATTTGAGTATGGAAAGGCAAAGGTAATTGAATGTCCAAAACATTCAAGACATTCTGGGTTTTTTTTGATAAATCTTTAACAATATTTTGACAATTCAATTTTCTAATATTACATGTATTATGTATTCTTTTAATTTGAGAGTAAAAGTTTAGATATTCATGAGTATCGATCATTATTCCATACAATCAATTTATCGACTTGTTTCAACGTTCATTACACTGATAATTTTCCCAATCACTGGATTACTAGAGGAAATTTAGCTCAAGGGCTACTTGACTCTAAGTATAGGATAACATCCTAGTAACAGTCGATTTGTGAGAATGAATATCCGAGCGCTGCAAGGATATTGCTTTTTACAAATTGGCGGTTACAATGATGTTATCTGACTTAAAATACAGTACACATTTCACGTTTGCTTCATGAACATGCCCGCTCTCTGGCTGGCTTGTTACGCACATATATTCCATGCAACCTACATGAACACATCGTGCAGCACGTGCTGTTGCTGGATAACTGTTAACTGTTCTTTGTAGCCTGCATAGCTCGGGTGATAGAGCAGAGGACTCATAGCCTGGGATGCGTTCAAACTGTTCAAGGCTTATACTGCTGATAAGTGGCTTACTAAACTAGCCACTGTCTCAGGAGTTGTATGTACTGTACATTGGACAGGGAACCAGTTTAGCCAAGAGGCTTAGTCAGCATCGGTCAGTTTGAATGCAACCCAGATCTAGAGTTCAGTGCTGACTGTAGGTCAAAATATTTTTTCAATGTGCGAGTGATGGTACACTGCAGTTTAAAAATGTACAAGTCCACACAATCTCAAATGATGAATTTCAAAATGATAACTAAGAGAAAACTAGATTCGGTAAAAAATAATCAACAAATTTCCAATTGACAAATTTTAACCCTCTCCCTGCTGGATTAGGCACAGACACTGCTCTTTAGGGCATCTCCGGTTGCCTGCAGCAGGGAGAGGGTTAATTAAATACTGCTAATATTGCCCACTGCTCTATCCCTTTATTTGTAGAGGGGGCGATCTAAAGGGCAGCCATACCGCACTGGCTACACAGGTGAAACCCTGAAGTTGGCATACCAAGCCGTGGGGAAGGGGGCGTCCGTGTACTCTGCGGCCAAGAAATACAACGTCCCACAGAGTACGCTGAGAGACCGCGTCCTGGGGCGCATCTCGGCCGAGGTCACTACGTCCGGACCTCCAACCATCTTCACCCGAGAGGAGGAATCCGCAATCGCCGCCTACGTGAAGATGTTCTCAGACGTCGGCTGCCCGCTGTCCCGGGTCGAAGTCCGCGATCTGGCTGGGGAGCTGGCCACGAGTCTGGCGCGGCGGGACTTCACCGGCGGGAAGACTCTCAGTCTGCGGTGGTACTACAAGCTCCTGGACAAGTACCCGGACATGCAGTCACACAAGTTCGCAGTTCCCAAGCTGGTGGAGATAGGTTTCGGGTACTACAAGACATTGACAGAGGTGTACGAGGAGTGCGATTTGGGAAGCACCGGAAAGAGGATATTCAACTTGGATGCCGTGTCCGTGCACCCGGGAGAGGAGTCCTTGAAGATGATCTGTCGGAATGTTTCCGAGGGGAATCCGGATATCTCGGTCTCGTGTGAAGAAGCCAAGATAACCATGCTTTGTTGTGCCAGTGCCTCGGGGAAAAAGGTTCCTCCGTGTTTTGTGTTCCAGAACGAAAGTGATGCTCCCAGCCGGAAAACTGTGAATAAAATTCATCGCGGTGCTACAGTAAAGATTTCCCACGGAGATGCCTACTCGGAATTCAACCCGCAAGTTCTTGAGGACTATTTCGAATCTCACTTCAGTCAGCACGTGAAAATCAAGGGAAAAAAGCATCTGGTGTTTTACGATAGGCGGCGGTTCAAAGTGACGTTGCGTCTGTGGCTGTGGGGGGAAAAGCACGGTATCATTTTCTTCCCTATGCTCTTCCCAAAGCCTCCCAGTAATCTGGATCTGCCACCTATGCCCACGGGCTGTCTGCATGGCATGGCCAGCCTGTTTAAGACGGAAAAGAGACTATTTTCAAAGGAGAACAATGGATCCAAGTTCACAGTCTTCGATGCCTGTAAGAGTCTGAGTCGCTTGTACGTCTGCTGTTCTCCCACGCACATTCAACAAATATTCGAGTCCATGACGGTATTCCCTCTACCAAAGGACAACCCAGGTCTTCTCACGTTAGACAACATCACTGACGACATAAAAAAGGACGGAACAACCCTCGGAAAAACCTCGAAGAATGCCAAAAGGAACAAGAAAAAGAAGACTATGTCTTCACGCGCCAGGCCATCGAAACGAAAACAGAAGTTGGTAATCAAGGACGAGGAATCGCATTTAGTTTCCTTGTCCCAGAGCGACGGAGAGCCATCCGAGGACAACTTGAACGAATCGCCCACGATCGATCTCCCCAAAGCCAGAAAAGGCAGACACCGGTCAAAAGGAGCCAAGAGGCGACGCATCGACACATCCTCTGATACTGCAGACATGAAAACAAGGCAGCAGTTTGTTCCCATTGACTGGACAGGAGTGCTTGCCCCGAACAAATCAGAGACTGGTCATGTTGACACACAGTGTGGCATCGACGTAAAACAGGAGACTGCAGACAACGGGGTGGGGCAGAGGTCAGACGCCGATCTCCAGGACGCGTCCGATAACAAGGACATCACCGGGGTCAGTCTGGACAGAGACGAGACCACTGTGAAGGTGGAGACGTCCGTGACGGTGGACGACTGCACCTACTACGTATACCTCCAGCAAGACGACAACAACGGGGCCACACAGACTTCTGTGGACGACTCCACAAACATGCCGGTGTCCGTCGCCGAGGAGGTCGTCATCGTGTGACATTCTTTGTGGATGCAACCCGTACTTTAGCCAACGATTCCGCGAACATGCCGTTATCCGTCGCTGTCATGTGAAACTCTTTGTGGATGCAACCTGTACTTTAGCCAACAATTCCACGAACATGCCCTTGTCCGTCGCCGTTGTGTGACATTCTTTGTGGATGCAACCCATACTTCAGCCAACGATTCCACGAACATGCCGTTGTCCGTCGCCGTTGTGTGACATTCTTTGTGGATGCAACCCATACTTTAGCCAACGATTCCACAAACATGCCGTTGTCCGTCATGTGACATTTGTTGTGGATGCAACCCATACTTTAGCCGATTCCACGAACATGCAGTTGTCCTTCACTGATGAGGTCATCTTTGTGCTACATCGCTGTGGATATGACCCATACTTTCGTTGATGATTCTGCAAATATACTACATGGATATGACCCGTACTTTTGGGAAACAATCTTGTAAATTTATTGGCGTCGGTCAACAAGAAAGTCGTCATTGTGTCACCCATACTATCGTTGATAATTCCGCAAACATGTTGGTGTCAGTTATCTAGGTCGTCATCGTGTGACATCGCTGTTGACATGACCCATACTTTTGTTGATGATTCATCGCTCAAGAGATCGCGATGTTGAGAGAGAGGGTTCCTATTTGGTGTCTATGCTTGTAAGATGTGTTTATCCACAATGTTGAGATTATGTGTATATATATATATATACACACACCTTTGAAAAATGCCTATTGTAAGGAAATGCCCAATTACATGACACCTATGATTGACAATGATACAAGAAGAACCTGCACAATGAATTCAACTCTATGACCTTGTTTCGTATTCTATTGGCACTTATCTGCTAACACATATGGCAGAGATGGATATCTATTTGCAATATTACCATGAAAACTGATGAAAACACTGGATATTAATACAGCTGCACTGATAACATACATTTTGCCATTTTCCAGTGCGTATCGAGTCGAGCTGTAATATAATTGGAACAGTTGTATACTGTGTCCATGGGTGTTGACAACATTTGTTTGTTTGATTAGAATCAATCTGTTTGTTTGAATATAATCATGAATGAATGTCATTCATTTAGGTTACTTGTTGCATGTAGTTAATGTTCTGTTGAATTACTAGTGTTTGTCATGGTTGTAGAAGGATGTCATGCAATAGGTGGAGATACAGTGCTTAAATTTATTTCTACTTGGACCAGTGGGAAATATTGCACATTCTAGCTGTTGAATAATATCCGATTATCACAATATACTACCTGTATGTGATAAGCTAGTAAGCTACCAGGCATTTGATAGAGTACAAATAACAAATTAACAAATAGATGCTTTGGTGCCTTTGCAACTTGCCATGACTAGTCCTGCAGGCAAGTACAGTGCTATCGTATAAGGCAGGTACTATAACGCTGGGGGTATGTCATGGTCTCCAACTTCAGCGTTATATTGAGGAGACACTATATATCAAAATGTTAGTCTGGAGCACAGGCACTTGCCACTAGATAGTAGATCGAATCTTATCAATATTTTTTTATAAATTAAAAATATATACTTTTCTATATTTAATATTACTTGATCTAATAACACGATATAAAATACGTAAGACAGTAAAAATAACTATAAAAATAATATATCGAATTTTTAAGTCGTCTTCTATATAGAAAAGTAGCACGTCCTGAACACACCCCAGTAGGTGCGTGATAGGTGTTCTGCAGGGGGCTATGGGAGTTCACAAGGTCATCAGGGATGCATTCAGACCACACTATAGCCATGACATCAGTGAAAGAATCTTGAAAATGGGTCTTGAAACCCAACCAAACTATGAAATGTTACATACTGCTGCAGTAGCAGGTCAGCCAGATATATACATACCGGCAATACTATGTGCTTTCACTTTGGGATTGTACCTCTTAGTGTTTCCAGTGTTCGAAATTATCACTGGCCTGCTGGCTCAGCCATTTCTCTATTTATTCTCTTCGTACATGTACTTGTATTCTTTCTAGGCATTGACATTTGTTATATATAACATTGAGTTTCAGTCATTTGTTGTTGGATAAAAACTTGCCAAAATAAAACTTAATGTAACTGATTTTATGTGACAATCTTTTCCCAAGCTATACAAGGACTACAACAAATAGAATTCCATCAATATTTATTTCAATATTGATTGAAATACGTAGGATTAATGCAACAATAAAACTTAGGTAAAAACATGGACATCTAAGAAAAGAAAAGAAAAACTACAACATTATAACATGAAATGTGGTTGTGAAGCATTTGATACTACCGTAACAAGGGGGAACAACTCCCAAGTGAGCTTCCCTAGGCGACTATATTTTCAACAAGTAGTGGGGTTGACACGGAAACACTTTTAACCTTCTCGCTGCTGGATTAGGCACAGATACGGCTCTTTAGGGCATCTCTGGTTGCCTGCAGCAGGGAGAGGGTCGACTTCAAATCACAGATCCACTTGTTTTAAGCCACACCTACTGTACAACTTTGTACAGCATTAATGTCACTTCAAATTAGGATGTTTACCGGTATACGTGTGTATTATGCAAATTGTGAAACATGTACATATTCAAAACCGGAAACTAACCTGTCACAATCCTAACAAAGAAACGTGTAAATTGCAAGTATTCAAATACATATTTCTCTGTCTATGCAGCAATATTTCAATTTTCAGTAACAATGTTGTGCAACTGGCTGGTTTCCATTGCAATATTTTGTTGAGCCTAACTTCAAACCTTGAGGCAACAATTGAGCTAGCACTGGGAAATAAAGCACAGAGTGATCACAAACAAAAGATGTTTATACATATTCGCTGGGCATATTCACAAATATAGGACCAATGGCAAGAGACAGACTGTACAGAAATAATAGATAAAACAAAGGTGGATATCAAAAATGGAATCTCCCAGGAAATGGGTGGATGCCAAGGATGGAATTTCTCAGAGAATGGATGGATGCCAAGAATGGAATCTTCCAAAATTACTAGAGACAGATATAGATACATAAGTACAAAGTGACAAGTTCAGTGAATATTAAAAGCAAGAATGGTCAAAATTATCCTGTTTGTTCAAGAATATAAAATAAATTGTGGTTGGTGGTACATTTACATTGGCAACTGGAAGTTTGAGATGTGGGATCATTTATACATATATCTTTTTCTACATAGGAGCCTACGTAACAATTCTGATTAATCTGTGGCATTGCTAAACATTGCAATGTTGAAATTGGTGCAATAATTACTTTGAAACAAAGTAGGAAAATCTCAATTTCTGTTTCAATTTGTTCAATATGGATTGTTTGTTAATATCACTGGCATCTCATTTGTGTCATTGCTACTGCTATCATCTTTAAAATGTTCAATGACCAACATAGATGGGCTTTTTTGTGTTCTAATTCTGGTAAAACGATCCAAATTCTGAAATTATATTACCTTATACATGCGTAGGCTCTTATAAGTGAAAGAGTAAATATATATATATTGTAGCAAAAGAAAACAAAAACATGAACAAACATTCCTATAGAGTTGGTATTTATACCAAAAGCACTGTTATGCCATAATAATTTTTTTCTTTCTCTACTAAAGCCCTTTTCCAAGTCTACACAAAATCATGTATTTCAAGCTTTACAAAGTAAAATGTTCTATTTATTGACAATGAATAACAATCGGAGTGCATGCAATTATAAAACCAAAGCACAATGTGGCAAGGTACTTGAGAATGTAAAAGTGTATAATTTAGAAGAAAACAAAAACCACCATTGAAAATATAACACAACAATATCACTGCAGGTTATGTTTCACTAGAATACGTTTGCACACACACAAAATACCCAGGCCAGCATAATGACTTGTCATCAAGGTTGTACATTCAACCATGGAGCATGACTAAATATCTTCAATACAACTCGTTAGTCTTAACTGCACAACATTGATATAGGCAGAATGACTGAATACAAATTTAACAACAGAACTATACAGTAGGACTATCACAATAGTCTCAAATTGTGTCAATGTGTTACCATGGCTCATGCAAGTAAAGCAATTACAATTTTTTTTCTATTTTTTTTCATATCGGTATCCAGTATCAATGCAACCAACTTTTGCTATTCACATAAATAGAGACATTTACGATCTCGATAGGATGCTCAATTGGTAGGACAAATATCAATGTTAACGGGGTTAAACTGCAATACATTCTAGCGATTCTGTATTTACTACAGAAATCGACAGGAAGCATAAGAATCCATAAATAATAAATATTTTATGAATTGTAAATAACATACATGCTTCTTCTTAGCGAGTTGGGATCTTAATTTCACAGTATTTGAATTACAATGGGAGGAGAGAGTAAAGTCAGTGTAGGAGGGCATGCACCAAGAAACACTACTCCATAGTAAGTGCTCAAACATTTCACACTGTTTATCACCACAGGAATTTCTTATCTCCATCACAGTAACATATCCTGGAAGTGGCTCAAAACTTTGCTGCTATCACATCATTTTAACAAGTTCGAAGTGGTTTGATTTACAGTGGGATGACAACCCACAACTTTTGCCACTCCTTTTTCCACCTCTGTGAAACCTATCTACACTCTTGTGTAAAATTATCTACATCTGACTGTTTCCGTGTATACTATGCTACTACAATTATGTAGAAATAATTTCTGGTTTATATGAGGAACTACCAAAAAATACTATTTCATTCATTCTTTATGCATTTCCAAACTAATACTAACAGCAGTAGTCATCATCTTCAAAAGGTAGCCAAACAATAAATGTAAACAATAATACTTCTCTTTCTTCTCTGACAAATGAATAATACTGGAAGAATACGACCTTTAAAATAATCACCATTTTACTCAACAGGATAAGAATTAATGTAATGAAAATAGAAACATCTACAAAGGGTAAAAACATTATTTGGCAAAACTTGGAATTCATTAGTATCTGAACTACTGTAAATCATAAAATGTTGACGAGTATGAAAATTTTACAAGTTGCTCTTAGATGTTAACATTTCATTCACCAATATCTTTTTTAAAGAGTATTCCAATAGATGCACTGTATTTATGTTTCGCAAGTATTTACTTTACATATACATAGTTATTGTTGATACTTTTGTTACACAATGGCAATTTATGAGAAACTTACATGAAGAAATCGCAAAAGTTATTATGCCGTTAACAGGTCAATAATCCATCGGCTGCTAAAGTTTAATGACGCTAAGCTTTTATGATTTACAGTATTTGGCATTATGGATTAAATATTAGTTTTAGAAAAAGTAGCACCTGTCATACCCAGTTTTAAAGACCAAAACAAAATCCTGTATCGACATCTAAAATTGATTATTTTTTTTAGATATGGTACCCTTTTGTTATCAAGCCAAGGTGAGAAAGAAGTAAGTTATCACGCATCATTCTTGGCATATATACAAAACAAAATAGACAATGTCGCAGTCCTAGAGACGTCTTCATATCTCGGCAACCTCATCGACGCCCGCAGTGACAGCTTCAGTTTCGATGGTGCCCACGGAGTGCTTGGACAGAATTCTCAGCAACGGCCTCAGTTTCATCCACCATTCCTCATTTGGGATTCGCTTGCTGAAATACAAAAATGTGCATTGTTTTATATTCAACATTTTCATTGTTGCAAGTGCCCAAATGAGCTAAGAAAAGCTTTAACCTTCTCCTTGCTGGATTAGGTACAGATTCTGATCTTTAGGGCATCTCCTGTTGCCTGCAGCAGGGAGAGGGTTAACTCCACCGAGAGAAGGCACATTGAATGAATACTAATTTCATTGGAGACTACAATTATTGTTATTGCCAATTTGACAAATTGCACCGATAGTAAATATAATGGAGATTACGATGTAATCAAATCCATAATTATACTTGTGAAATATATTGTCACACAAATAACATACAGAGGCGTGGCAATAGACAATTGTGATTTCAGCAGAAAAACAAAGCCCATATTTCTTCAGATCCGCATGGAATTTCCATGCCTGCATCTACTGAAATCGTGCAGTTAAAGGTACACTTACTCAAAGTTTGTTTCCTTGGAAAGATCCTCAACAGGGGTGAATGTCAGGAATCGCTTCGTCATTCCGAGGAGTACTGCGCTATCAGGCTTATCAGCGACTACACGACCTGAAAGCAAGAAAGCACAAGATTGCAAAATAAAATAGCAAACACAAGCAACACTTATTATACGTCAATGTCATGAAGAGTCCCTGGAGTATGTCATTTTCAATAAAGCTTAAAATATCCAAAAAGTGCTACTGTTCCTTAATTAATTTACTTGAGTATATAATAGTGCTTTTATTATATCTGCCGAATCTTACCATCTTTCGTAGCACATTCCTTGACCTTGTCGATCAGCCAATCAACTGCCTTGGCGGCCATCTTTGTGCCGTAGTTCCTGTCGAAGGGACTCGGATACCCTCCCTGTTGCATGTGTCCCAGTACGTTGCTACGGCACGTGAACACACCCTTGCCCTCCTCCGAGAACAAGTTGTGGACGAATTCGGTCGTGTAGTTCCTGTTGGCGTTTTCATTTCTGCAATTGATTTAAACATTTTATTCGTAAGAAAAGGATTGGAAAAAGGTTGTCCAACTTACTAAATCTGCTCCTGGGTATTGACATAAATAATGTACATTATATATTCCTGCAATTCAAACATACCTTAATAATACTTATAAATATTTCAAGCTCAAATAGGTTGACATTTGCAATTCAATCTCATCCTACCGGGTACCCATTCACAGCTGGGTGGATTGGAGCAGTGTGGGAATAAGCACTTTGCTCAAGTGCTACATGATGGCATGAGCTAGACTCGAACCCGGAACCTCCAGGTTATGAGGCAAACTCACTACATAGACCACTATTATCACTAGCTTCACAACGATTTATCTCATGACTTTGGAATATTTCTGATAAATCTACATCTTGCTGAATATGCTACAAGTTTTCAATAATAAATAGACATTTTTATTTAAAGGCTAGGATTTACATTCCTATTGCAGGGATTGAAATTAACACTTGCCCACTCACCTGGGCCATTTCTCCCAATGCTATAAGGTATCCTAAGGGCGAGTCGAAATTCATAACATTTGTTATTTGTATCACTAATCGGGCGAGTAAGTTTTAAAGTTAGTTTCTATCCCTGTACTGTAAAAGTTGTTATCTAAAATATGTGGTAATTCCAGTAATTTGATTAGTTGAGAGGCATCCCATACAAAATATTGTACACACCGGTTTGGTCATAGGAAGCATTTATGGCTTCATAAATAACAGCGACATCATTGCGGCTGTCCTCGACTTGTACGTTAGAAAGATATTCGGCGTGAATATTTTTTCACTTATATGTGATAAAGTTATGTTAAGACTGTTGTAGGACAACCATTCAGGGATTGAAATTAACTTTAAAACTTACTAGCCCGAATAGTGATACAAATAACAAAAAACATGAATTTCTACTAGTCCTTAGGATACTTTTAGCTTTGGTAGAAATAGCCCGGGCTAGCGGACTAGTGTTAATTTGGTTCTCTGCTACCACTGATCAGCAACACGATCACTAACCTCAGAATCAGCCCTCTCTGGACCCCAGCATTGAGAATTTTATCTTTCAAGTGGTACACATCACTCTGATGAAAGAAACACATTCAATAAAATATTTTTCTGTGACCTTATCGGCTGTAACAGCTCAATTATTTTAGCTATGTCAAATAATATACTGATATTACACTGAAAGGTATTTTTCCTCGACTTTAGAGCAATAATACAAATAAATATTGCATCCAAAAGTTCACAACATATCGGGGCCCTGTTCCGGGGAACAGCAACGAGTTGTAAATTCGTACAGATCTAGAATGTGTTACAACTCTCATAGCAACATAATTGTTCTGTGGGGAAAGGAACCCTGAACAAAATTTTCCGATGGTATTGGTATTTATAAAAGAATTGACTTTCTTGCTTTACATTGTTACAGGAATAATTTCACTCATATGCAAATGCAATGATAATATGTATTGACAAAGTCGAACCTGGGCTCTAGATTAACATATGCACAATGTATAGGTTAAATTACAGAATGTCTGGTGCCTTTTAACCCCTGAGTAGCCCTGAGGGCAAGTAACTCAAAATGTTAGTCCAGAGCTGTGTAAAATTCTCTAGACTGCGAGACAAGGAAGTGGTGTTTACCCGTAGATCACTAATGGAGCACTTCTCTTCGTAGATGTAGGCAGCATCAGCGCCACCTGCCAGACCTGCCAATGTTGCTAGGTAACCGCAGTATCCACCCATGGTCTCCACGATGAACACACGCCTCTTGGTACCAGTTGCAGATTGCTTGATACGATCACAGATCTGAAGCAAATTAGATTAACAATCCAGTTATCCAACAACCAAAAAAGCTAGTTTAGAAATCCATTAGAAATCCAGTTCAGGAATGCAACCAGTTTAGTATTCCAGATTGGGAATCCAGTTTAGTAATCTCAGTTTAGCAAACCAATTTAGCATTCTAGTTCAATAATAATGATGATATAAATAACAAATGTTTACAAAAAAAACACATGAATTTCTACTGGCCCTTAGGATACTTTTCATGTTGCATCAATTTCAGAACCAGTAACCATACGATATTCTTGCCAGATTAAAAATTGGGCTTTGTCAAAATTTAAGGTTAAAACTTGTTTGCATGTACTAATTTACGTCAATGCAGGAATATCTCACCCATATGCAACGACCACAATAAGAAAAGGTAAAATTTCCGTGCAACACCTACGTCGGTGATTTCGTTGAGAGCGGTGTCGGCACCGAGACTGAAGTCAGTGCCAGGGACGTTGTTGCTGATGGTGCAGGGGATGACAACGATGGGAATGCACATTGCCGGATACTGGGTTCGAGCCTGAGCCAGCTGAATGGCGCAGTGAAAGCCCTGAAAAGAGACGAAGTTGTGTTGTCGGTAAGATCGTAAACATACATTATTTTTGTAACGATCCTGCTTTCAATGAAAATAATTTGAACAATGGGTCTCAGGGGCCTGCTGCACAAGGCTCTTGTAGTGCAACCATAGTTGTAACTGGGCTCCCACCACAATAGAAAATGTTGACCTTACAATAGTTGTAGCCTACAAGGGCGTCGTGCAACAGGCCTCTGGACTAAGGTATGCCTGATGTACAGGGGCAAGTTAGATGGCACTGCGGGCAACCTATTTTTTAACATATAGATGCTTTACTGTCTTTACAACTTGCCCTGACTACCCCTATGGGCAAGTAACTCAAACTGTTAGTCTGGAGACCTGAACAACCAATGCAATATCGAGACATTCAATATTCCTGTAGAATTCCTAATATATTAATGATTTTGACAGCATTATCAATGTCACTTTTTTTATATAATTCCTCACCTCAAATCCACCAATGATGCACAGACCGTCAATCTTGTGTTCGCGAAGTTTCTCGGCGATTCTTCCTAAACCAACATCATGGCAGGACTGTCTAGAAAAGCAAAAAAAAACAACACAACGTTAGTATTATCCTAATTATTTATAGGTGAAGTCTCAATTATCCATGCGAATTATCAACAAACAAAGAAAAAGAAAAACTTCTTCACTTACCGGTAGCTGAAATTTTATAGCCAGTTACACAGTATGTTTTATGAAGCTGACAGTTTCCATTATCTTCACAGTAAAAGAAAATAGTGTTAACAATTATTATCTACAAATTGTTAAAACATACTAATATTTTGCGTCCAATTCTTGTTGATCGATAACGCAGCCATTTTCCAGGACCATGAGGTTTACTGCTACCGGGTAATCGTATGCAAAAACAGCTAATATTTTCCATAGTAAATAGTACAGTGGGACTGACAAATAAATGGATCAAGGTAAACAAGTTCCTATGCATCGCCTTGAAAAGTAGACTTCCACCCATCTCAACATTTTGATTGCATATTCGTATTGTTTACAGAAAATAGCCAAATGAAAATATATTCCATGGGATTTTTTATTTTTTTTTGTATTTATTATTTTTTCTATTGGGGTTTAGAGTCGCTTTCTAGAATCTTTCACTAACATTACGACTTGTCAGTTTAGGGCAGGAAGAAACCTGCAGCATCTGTAGCGCTGAATGTTGCAGTAAACCTGCGAGCACTGCCTGGTACTGACCAAGGATGATAACTGTATTGCCACTCTACAGACAGTGCATCCTATCAATATCGCATCAGAAATTTCAGAAACATTGATGCCAGGCTCCCCGGGTCGTGATTTGATCTCAGGACCTTTGGCTCCGAAGTCCAAACGTTCTACTACGCGCCTCATATATTCCCGTAAATCCACGAAAGATTTGCATGTCTGCAATATCTTCACAGTAATAGGAAATAGTGTTAAGAATCATGGTGACCAAGTTGTATATTTTCACAAGAATTGACTCCATGTGGATTAAAGGATGAGTATGAATGTGTCTTAATGCCACTTACTTCTTGGTACCCAGCAGGGAGCCACCTTTACCTGCCCAGCTCTGAACTTGATTCCAGCCAATGTGGTGAACCTGCACACAATCGTACAATAATAATAATAATAATAATAATAATAATAAAAATAATAATAATAAAATAATAATAATAATAATACAGTACATGTAATAATAATAAACATACAATGTTCAAATGGAAGGGGTCCCATAGATACCTTTAACATAGCAGATTTTCAAATGACTCCCGCCCCCCACCCCAACCCCCAACACCCCATTTCTCTATTTCAAACACTGCCATACTTGAAAGCTTGGTCATAGCACTACATTACTATCCCAGTCAATGATGTCTCACCTCGTTGGTCACAAGTCCATCAAAGCTGTCGTATATGCCCTTGACATTGTAACCCTGGGTCAAGGCCAGACGGACGAAGGACCTGACGGCAGCGTTCATCCCGCAAGCTGGTGCACCTATGTTCATCACACCCAGATTCCTGGCAGTCTGGAAAATTAAAGTGACATCTGCATCAGAAATTTAATAAAATTAAAATTAAATTAAAAACAATGTTTCAAATGTTATATTAATTAATTGATTTCATTATAACACCTTCTTGGCAAGTCTAAAAGTGAAACCATTTATTTGGTCTAGCAGGAAATGGACACATGTCAAAACTTACTTAAAGGAACTTTTTAATGGAGAAAGTTAACTTCAAACAGTATCATGCAAATTGGCCCTGTAACATACATGCTGAATGCATCACAAAATGTCCTTGATGCTTAATAATCATGACAATTGGTTGTAAATATCTTAATACAATGTAATTTAATATAAACCAACTTCCACAAGCAGAACTCAAGTGAATGTGCAATGATTAACCATCACGCAACCAAAGTTGTGGCAGTGGATATACATGTATGATAAATATTCTAGTGCTTGTTACCATTACTATTGTTAGTATTTATCGAATCAGACGAGATGTTTTATTTCTTGAAGGCCTGTTTGAGATACAAATCGCGATTTACATCACAGATCAAATAGGCAAAAATGGAAAAGATCTACGGTAGGTATAAGCTAGATTGTTTTCGTTTATTTTTCAGGATCTGGTTATGGTGGTAAGAGAGGCTGGAGTAGCATTGTGGGTCGTATTTGATTGAAGCTCGAGGGGTCTGGAAGGTGAACAGGATACCGGTACTTTTATCTGATTGTTCAGTGTAAAAACAGTGTTGATACTGATGCGCATATGTGGGTCAACACGAGTTGTGACATCACAACATGTATCAGCTGCACGAATCCATCTACCTTGGTAGCAACTTGTGGAAAACGGTCAGTAGTCTGGCAATTTTCTGTAATAGTGACCTGTGTATCGTTTCTCGAAGCTCTCTTATCTACTACAAGACCATAACGCACTCTTGTAGCGATCTCTAATACATGGCTCTCGCGCACTTACGAGTGCACTATGGTCTAGTAGTGATTAAGAGAGCTTCCGAGAAGCGATACCCTAAACAATAGTTTATCATCATACAGTGTCCCCTCGATATAAGGCTGTTCGATACAGAGCGGATTCGGATATAAGTCTTGGTCAGATGTTGATCCCATTTTTATTTTTGTTATTTACTTGTACCATCCCAAAAGGCTGGTACTATAAGGCTGGGGGTATGTCATGGACCCCAAATTCAGCGTTATATCGAGGGGACACTGTAGTTGTCAACTTCATTTTTGAACAAATAGCATTTCTGAAAAGGCAATAGTCCACCATTATATCCTTATCAACAACACTTGTGTTACATTCCGGATGAACAGTTTTTTTTGTGCTAATGCGCATGTCCAAATTACACGAGTAGACGCTCGAGCCTCAATCAAATACGGCCATGGTATCAATTAGACCCTGGAACCACTGCAAGGACGACTACTGTACAGTCTATAGACAAATAACTGATATAGTCAAAAATCATACTACCGGAATATATTCCCCAATCTCCACCTTCTGTTCGAGTCCCTTTAATGATTGCACAATTTCAAAGAAAGTGAAAGTATCTTAACATTTTCACAGATTACTGGATTGATTTCTTAGTTAATAACAGTCACGAAGTCATTTGTTATGTCTAACATATACATTTGATGGTATATTATATATACATATAATTATACAAACATATACATTGTTACATGCCAGTGACTTTAGACTACGAATACATGGTGAATATCATAAAGGTGTTAGAATTAGCAATGTATACACAATATATATGCTCAGCCGTGGTTTCCAATTTCCATAGCTATAAATATATTCATAAAAATAAATGATAATATACAATATATCTAGATAATTTCCCAAAATATACAAACTGCTGCTGAATATATCAATATTCAACATTAAATCATCGAAAAAGACATCTGTCCTAAAGCAATGCACAGCTTCTGTGACAATAATACTTTGAATGCACTGAAAACTAGGTATTGTTAATGAATACACAGGCACTCAATGCTACGCCATGGAAGACAAATTTCTCGGCACCAGTAATATTTCAGCCATGGTGAGTGGTGATGACATGTCAACACACGACGACACAAACCATACAGGGTGAAGTATTCATGGTAATAGACATTCATGTCTAAGCTTAGGGCTGGCTAAACATATCGATAATCGTGATTACTAAGATTTAGTAATCATAATAATAATAATAATAATATAATAATAAGCATAATGATTATGAATACAACAACTTGTATTGATACCAATGATTTGTGTATTACATACCGGTAAGTAACTGCACATTAATTTTGCTGTCGCATAAATGAAGAATTTCTGAAATTCTCTGATGAAATGTCTTGAAGAACATAGTATAAGTAGTGATTTGAAAATTAATTTAAATTTGTTCTTCTTCTTGTAATGGGATTTCCTGAAAACATGAAGCAAGCAGCCGTCTAAAGACATTCGCAGCCTATGTGCTTTTCTATATTTCTATCTAGCTATTTTCAAAATACGGAGGATGCATGTCCAACAAATGGTCATCAGAAGGCAAGCACTTCTTTAGAACTGATTTGTCCGATCCTGACAGTTATGGATCTTTGATATCGGTATCCGTTTTGCTAGCCAGCCCTATGTAAGGCTCACAGTCATTGGCTGCTATTCTGGCGATAGCGTACGTACAGTGCAATATACAACAATTATGTTAGGGACCTTCTCCCTGCTATTTTACTCAAACTCGATGCTAACTTTCCTGGCATCACCAGTTGTGTGTAGCTGGAAGAAGGTTAACGTGACTAATCATGATAGCACTATTGACAGCTGATGATGATGGTGATGAAGGTCAGAGGTCAAAAGCCATGCATGTGTGGCAGTATACACATCAATCTCCATGAAGACTGGAATATCATTTTCTACATTGTATCAAATATATTATTATAAAATTCGCAATATTTATTCATTTTCCTCAAATTCTAACTATTGACAGTTGATGATGATGAAGGTCAGAGGTCAAAGGCCATGCAAGTGTGTCAGTGTACACATCTCCATGAAGACCGGTATATAATTTTCTACATTGTATCAAATACTATTTGAAAATTAATAATAATTATTCATTTTCTTCAATTTCTACTTAATAAGTTATATGGAGATGAAAAATAATAGGTCCACATTATCACAAAAGATAGTGTTTATATGTATATATATATACATACACATGTATATACCAAGCAAGTGAACATGAGCAAATATCCAGTAACATATGTGCATAGATAATAGACACTATAACAGTTCCTCAATATACATAGAGTTACTAGCACATTATAATATAATCTGGATTGCTGTAAATCTTCGTATTCACCTTTATTTTTCTTTACATGTAACATCAGGTGGTGTTGCTTAGATTCCACAAGTTATTTATTTATTTATTTTAATGGGGGTTTATAGTCACTTTCTAGAATCTTTCACTAACATCACGACTTGTCAGTTTAGTGCAGGAGGAGGGGTGGGATGTAGCGCAGTGGTAGAACGTTGGACTTCGGAGCAAAAGGTACCAAGTTCAAATCTCTGGTGTCAATATATGTGTAAAGTTATAAAATAACAATTCAAATAAAAATAAAATCAGGAAATTGTCACCACAAAGGCAATTTTGGAACAAGGTAACCAAAACAAATCAATTTTCATGCATAAAACAATGTTCAACCATATTGAATTTAGAACAAGGTAACAAATTTTGCCTTATAATAGTGTATAAGGGGTTAGGAAGTCACTCCTTACTTATAATTAACAATGTAAATTGTGATTTTGTAATTTCTTTTGGCAATGGGGTTTAGAGTCACTTTCTTTTTTTGCAATGGATTTAGAGTCGCTTTCTAGAATCTTTCACTAACATCATGACTTGTCATTTTAGGGCAGGAGGAAACCTGCAACATCCAGAGCGCTGAATGTTGCAGTAAACCTGCGAGCACAGGCTGGTACTGACAGACCAAAGATGATATCTGTATTGCCACTCTATAGACAGTGCATCCTATCAAAATCGCATAAAAAAATGTAACTTCTGCGAACATTGCTACCGGGCCCAGGGGGCCTAAGTTAAGTTGGATGAATACCCTATAGCAAAGCCTGTGCCATATCTAAAAAAACACACAAAAATGCCCAATGTCTTCTATGAAGCATCCTTTATAACTTTTTAAGTAAACATGACAAAGTCTATATACATAATACACGTAACACACAAAGTGTCAGTGTAATGTTATAAATAAATATAAATGGATAAATAGATACATGAATGTATATATTTTAAATACTAGATGTTGAATGTGCATATTAGTGTTTTACGAAGATTAAAGATGAATGATCGTATGAAAGCTTTGAAATTTGAAATGTATGCATAAAAGGCTGATAAACCACAGAGTTGGGATGTTTTCCAACAGACAGAAACATACAAAGGTGAATGGAAAACCCTGTAGAATAATATTTCTAGAAAATGACAGTATCTATGAAAGTACAAGATGAAATATAGAACTAACTAGTAAAGTGATCTTATTTGAAGTGACATTGTTGTTGCTACCTGTATCATCATAAATATAGTGCAAAATTATTAAACTCATAGTACTATGTCTGTATTACGATTGATACTTAGCAATACACCTTACATCAGGGTCGACCGTTTCAACAGTATGAAAAACACGAGTTGTAAGGGAAATAGCATCTCCTATCGCTGAAGATTTCCATGTTAACCCTCTCCCTGCTGCAGGCAACCAGAGATGCCCAAAAGAGCAGTGTCTGTGCCTAATCCAGCAGGGAGAGGGTTAATGAATACACGCTTGTTAACAGATTACGAAACAAACATTTTCCTCGGAAAACACCATCTTGAAATCCTTTTATTCCTCTTAGGACTGAGCATGAGTAGCGGATAAATTGATCACGTGACCACACGCTCCGCAGTGTTTAGAAATCCTTGTACTTCCGCCTTCGAGTACTCCGAATGCCCTGGGATGTTCTATTATGTTAAGGGCTCTATGCTAGCATATGTAGGTATCTTGGTGTATGAATCCTGGTTTGCGATGGGGACTATTCCACAACCTGTGCTGGATGGGTTACCATGTCTGTGCATACTGTGGACACTGAATTCATTTGTTAAACTCCATAATCACTCACTCATTTGTTTAAGTGCTATTAATTGTCCGTTTTTATTTCAGGATGATATGAAGAGTGACGAGGAGGACAAGAAAAGGGAGATAATCCCCGAGCCAGTCGCCACCGCCAAGCCGAAGAAGAAATCGAAGAAGAAGGAGAAGCCGAAGACGGCTGAGGAGGAAGACATCGACGCCATCATGGCTGCTCTCGAGAAGCCGAAGGAGAAGAAGAAAGGTAAGAAGGGGAAGAAAACGGAGGAAGAAGGAAGTGTTCCCATGGAGACAGACCAGCAGGAAGCCGGCGAGCCTGCAGAGGTCAAGGTTGTCACCATGGACGACCTGGACGACGAATACGAAGACAAGAAGAAGAAAAAGAAGAAGAAAGAGAAGGATGACGGAGAAGAGGATGGAGAAGGGAAAGAAGAGGAAGAGGTCGTGGAGGAGGGTGGCACTGTCAAGACGGCTGCTCAGAAGAAGAAAGAGAAGAAAGAACGGGAAAGATTAAAGAAACTTCAGGTAATGTAATATATCTGTGTGGCCTCATGTGAAATAAATATATCAGTGATGTTTGAAATAATATGTCTGTGTGATATAAAATATATCTTGATTTATTTGCTCTGGACGAGGCTTGGAGCCTACAGCCCAGGCTTGTTTTCCAACTGAAATCTTAGTCTGTTGTCTGTTCTTGGAATGTACAACTAGAAAGAACAGCTAGAACATACAGCCATCAACATTGCAGGTAAAAACAGCGTATGCACATTATGTCATATCTGGGACCTCCATGTTTTCAGAAAAAGAAATCGTCGAAAGAAGGGGAAAAGGATGGAGATAAAGACGAAGGGAAAGGAGAACAGGAAGGAATGAAGGCGGAACAGGATGATGGTACAGGAAAGACAGAAGAAGAAAAGTCAGCAACAGGTTGGTGAACAACAAGTCCTAAACTTGTGTTCTGTTAGATGTGCTGTAATTATTTCAGTCAAATACATGGAAATAATTATTTCAAGCATGCTTAAAGGCATACAATCACCTATATTTATGGTTGTTTTGAACTAGTTCTTAGATACAACTGAAAAGTACATTCACTTTACATACATAAAATCATGTTTGTATTTTGTACAACCACATGATAAGTTGGGTCGAATATGCAAACTAGTGACCTGCATCTTGAATGTAGTTTATTATATATTAATGCAAAGGGATATTAAAAGTTTGATCATTTCCCTATAAGATCAGTTGATGCATCAAAGACAAGATAATTAATAGTCCGTAGCACTAATTAATATAAATATGAAATTTATTATAACGAACAACTTGGGTGTACAAATCAAATGTAAGTGGTCTCAGACATAAATTCATTTAACCATTATCAGGGTCAACCAACTGTAATTGTATGCCTATTGACTTCAAAATTAATTATTTTAAGCATAACATTGAAAATTAATTATTTCAGGTGAGGCCGGAGAAGAAGGGTTGGAGGAAGGATCAAAGAAGAAGAAGAAGAAGAAGAAGGGAGAAAAGGAGGAGAAAGTCGCCAAGCCAAGTAAACAGGTTCGGTCCTTTTAATCTCAATTCAGATTTTGACTTTGGCTTTCAATTACATTATGGTCATTACTAAAAATTTAAGCTGCCTACATGTTTCAAATAATAGTATAGTTTGATTTATGTTTGATCTGGCTACCTAGTATTACGAATATGTGTATATTCATTCTCCTATATTAATTATTGATGTTGTCATTAACATAAATGTAATACTTTCAATTGGGAAACTTTTCATCTATCTCTATAAACAATATCTAATAGGGAATGGGGTTACCATTAAAAATATTTGCAATGAAATTTCCGCAAATATTTAAGTATTTTTTCCTTGTTTTTGTCTGGCAGGTGGCGGCCATGAAAGCTCGGCTAAAACTGATCAAAGAAGAAGAGGAGAGGATGCGCCTGGAGGAAGAGGAGAGAATCAAGCGAGAGGAAGAGGCAGATAGAATTCGCGAGGAACAGGTACGTGTAGTCTCCCCTTTGTAATCAAGAATCGTTAACGTAAATAGGTAGCAACGAATCCTAATTCATTAGGAACTAGACAACGCACACAAGCTTCGTCCTCTGTATAATGAAATGCTGTTATTATTACTATATGATCACTCCTCTATCGGCCAGGCCCTAAGATTATGAAACCTTTTCTGTACAATATTTCATGCAGGGAATTTGATACGGGGAATTATGAACAAAATGTTTGAGTTGGGCGTGAAATTGTACATGCTCTCCTTACAATGACAACACATCAGACTGTGTTGTACACTGTCACTCTACGAGGGGTTTCTTGTGTTCAACATTATAAGCAATTCGATTGGTTCAATTCTTAATAGTTAATGGGTGCACCATCGAAAACGACGCATGCTATATGTGTTTTTTGTCATGGCTGATACCGTGGCTGATGTCATGGCTGATGTCGTTGCTCCTTTATGATCCTCTTCCTCCTCGCTGTTATGCAGGACAGGCTGGAGAAGGAGAGGAAGGAGAAGAAGAGGCTCAAGGAGAAGGAGAAGAGAGACCGACTCAAGGCGGAGGGGAAACTGCTGAACGCCAAGCAGAAACGCGACCAGATTAAGTTTAATCAGATGCTGAGTGCAATGAAAGAACAAGGTGGGTAAATCTGTGTGCAATTGCGGTAACTGGCTTGCCAATTTTCCCTGGATCCACGGAAACCCAATTCAAACAAAAATGGAAAGAAATAAGATCACCTTTAGCTTGTTAGTACCAGTAGGCAGTCTGATATTATTACTATTAATTTAAATTAATCTGATTTTTAAATTTGATATTAATGTCTTGTTGATATAATTATTTGGGCTAAATGCTAAACACAAAGCATCATGCAGGTTGTTTGTAACATTATCAAACGTTTTGATATTTATTTTTCAGGTTTAGAGATTCCAGATAAGGATGTGTCCCAGAAGAAGCGCCCTTTCTACGGTGAGAAGAGGAAACGAAAAGATCAGCAGAAAGGTGAGATAGTGTGGAATGACGTGAACGTAAATCTGACAACACTGTGTATAATTATTGTGTGTTATGTTCCCCTGATATATTTCATGTTAATTCCGTTGACACATTCCATGTTAATTCCGCTGATAATTTCCCTTATTCCAGTGAGCTAGCACCACTAACATTAGACAATCTGACCAGGGGACATGTGTGCACAATACATGCAAGCCATGAAAGTACATTTCTGGAATAGCACCTGTTATTTTTACCATCGGCTAAACCAAACGACAGACTGTAACAAACAAAGTGGCATGTGGTATTTTTTGTTCATTCCCTAACATGTTTTCAAGAGAGGATTTACCAAATGTAGGCATTATGTTTGACGTCACAAATTGTCCCCCATTTTTTCGTTCCATTCTCTATCGGATTGAAAGATACCCACAGCGACATTAAAATCACTCACTGTACCGGATAATCCTAAAATTCATAAATCCTGGAGAACGAAAAGAACATGACCATATGCAATGTGCACGCACGCACCCATGCACACACACGCACCCACACAACACAGATGCACGCGCACATGTACATACACACGCACGCACACACGCACCCTCCTAGTAAAAGCATGCCGATAACATAAGCCATCTGGATTTGTCTCCCAGTTGACAGCGAGCAGACCCCATCCCCGACAGAAACCACACCCACTGTTGAGGAACCGCCCTCGCCCATCTCGGAGGACGTCAAGGTCAAGGACGCCAAAGGGGAGAGCACTGTGAACGTGAAGGGCTCCTGGGAGGAGGAAGAAGAAGAAGAGGAGGAAGAGGGCATCAAGGACGCGTGGGACCTGTCTGACGAAGAAGAAGAGGCCGAGCCCAGTAAGGAGGAGACTACGGCAGGTGAGCAAACACTGTTTATATTTAACGCAGAGTAAGTTCATAAATAATTTATTGCTATGTAAAAGCATATGTGTGGTTGCTAGTGACACTAGTGAGAGTTGCTTTGAATTACATCTTCATTATGACGCGATATTGATAGGATGCATTGTCTGTAGAGTGGCAATACAGATACCATCCTTGTTCTGTCAGTACCAGCCGGTGCTCGCAGGTTCACTGCAACATTCAGCGCTACGGATGTTGCTGGTTTCCTCCTGCCTTAAGTCGTGACAAGTCGAGATATTAGTGAAAGATTCTAGAAAGGGACTATAAACCCAGTTACCAAAAAAAAATGTGATTAAAAAGCTGATGGTCGATGCATAGCACATATATCTGCTTGACCAGTGTCTCCTGTCAACTTATGGTACTGTTAGTCGGTTGTAAAACTTTAATATCACATGACTGAATTGACCAATCATCAATGGCTCCTATTGTTTCAGCGGTGCCTGTCGCCGCCCAAGATGAGGAAGAGGAAGAAGAAGACTCTGAGGAGAGCGATGAGGACAGCGATGAGGAGACAGAGAGCAGCGAGGAGTCGTCTGACGATGACAGGACCACCATCGAGAAAGCCCGGGATAACATCATGGTAAGTTGTTGTCACGGTAACTATGCAATTGTAATGCCACCGTTGTCGTGGTACAACTATGGCATCGTTGGTGTTTGGCACATTGGTAGATTGTCAGATTTCGTCGACTGAAAGTTCAGAGGAGGTTGTAATTCTACATTTTATCCCTTTTGTTTTTACTTGTTTCGATCGACTAAATGTAATTTCATTGCATCAAAGGGATTAAATGTGATCGATGTTCATGATTTCTTTTCCAAGGTTTTCTTTGCCTATGGGTGAGATTCCTGTTGCCACAATTTTTGGACTGTTGGGCTCTAAATTACGTATTTGAGCCACTTATCCCTGTATCCTGTCAAATGGAACTACTTGCCCTTTAGGGCTGGTTAAGCACGGCTATTTCACTTGTGGGTAATACCAGTCCCGAGCAGGCAGACAATACTGTCGAGCCCTGGACTTGAATTATACTGGAACTTTCTGCTTCAGAAATGGCAGGAAGAATGCGAGAAGCGGAAATCAACAGACGTTCTGCGTGCTCCGGTGGTGTGCGTTCTGGGTCACGTCGACACGGGGAAAACAAAGATCCTCGACAAGGTACATTAATGTCTCCCTGTCAACACGCCAGTTTCACAATAGTATTGTAGTTATCACAATAAGTCTTGTCTGGGTCATTTCTGGTGACACATAATCAGAGATATATAACATTAAATAATTGGCAATCAAAGTTATGGTTAATAACAATTATCACAGCATGGTTTGAAAAATGAAACTATAGGCTTGATAAAGAAAAATTCCAATAAATGTTGAGTAGAATATCTGTAGGCCATATGGGTATTGTTGGGAACATTACATTATGGTTGCTAGTATGGCCATTACGACTAATCGAATAGTCTGAAACTAGTAAATTATATCAACTGTCGACTAGCAGAAACCGGAAGAAAGAAAAACAACATATTGCGAAATAGGGCTCCTCTGGATGAGTTATCTCCCTTTATGTTCATGTTTTGTCTCCAGTTTTCATCTAAAGTCACAATGGCATAGCACATTTAGATTTTTTTACCAGTTTACGTCACTGGCCCCCGTTTCACGAAGGTCTCCTAACTTTATGACCCAGTTTCAGTTTGATGTCAATTAATGAAGGAATAAGTCTTATGACGTCATCGTGAAACGTTTGTTGCCAGGTGATGACTGTTTAGGAGCTCCTAAATAGTTAGGACACCTTCGTGAAATGGGGGCCTGGACCTTATTAAGCCTATGTGTCCCAAAAAAAGCTACTTACCCTTAATTTATTCTGTTTCAATAGTATTTTACAGGGATAGTCATTGAAATACATGTAGTCATCTGTATTGGAAATATATTTGCTAATACATATTTTGTGATATTAGACATGATTGTCATAATTAAAATGAATATTGGGATGATCATTATATTTATCTTTTGCTTTTGTGGAGCTAAATATGTTAGATAACAAAGATTAGAACTGGATTAGACAAGACATTAATTGTAGTTACCTATGTGAGAATTTGAATATTATTCTGGATAAATATTAAACAATATGAACTTAATATAGTTTCAAATAATATTAGAACAATATATTGTGCATCCATCTTAAAATATGTACTTACGTTAGTTATAACTAATGAGTACACTGTACACTCGTTCTGTTTTAATATAATGATAACACAAATACTTCAAGTTACTAGTATATAATACTATTATGAAATTCTGTATCAGTGCATGATATTGGGAAATTATCTTCATGACTGGTTGATTATTGTATATCCTCACTCAGCAGATGCATATGATACACTGCATTTCCTTCCAAAGGACTATCCCAATGCATGGGGAACTAACATCACATCATGACATCCTAACAGTACAATCACAATATTCCAATATATAGAATGTATAGCATATCTCCACCAACACTGGTTACTGGTACCTTTATATATTTGCTTTTTCTTCATGATCTAATATTTACGGTAGTTATTGAACCTCACTGAAGTGATGTGCTTGGTGTTTAACCTTAATTCCTGCTAAGGACAACTACTTATACCCTATGCAACAGTGACGTTTCATGTTAACTAGTAGTAAGGAAATGTTTGTCAATAAAACACTGATTATATTTGATTAATGAGCATGGAGTAATCAGTTAAATATAGAATAACATTAATTTATTAGTG
>JAUTBQ010168696.1:0-11957 GCA_032361185.1 Lepetodrilus ovalis | reverse complement strand
ATAAATGTGTTCAAAATATGTTTAAATATATCGCTAACCCTAACCCTAGACCCAGACTAACCCTAAGATAGTAAAGTGGGGAACAAAGTGCTAAAAAATATCTAGTGCTCGAACAGTAACACATCGAAATATGTGACGTCACCACATCAATCGGTAATCCTCGCACAGTTCCGTTGGTTGTCCGAATGATAATACCACGTGCCTCCCGGCTTCCATGTTGGAATGATTTCTGCAGACACGTGAGTTCGAGTTGTGCATGTATTTTTTGCCATGTTGTTAAAATCAATATCCTTACAAAATTGCGTTATTCTAATGTTGCGCATATCGCTGCATGTGATAAAAGAACACATGCATGCATAGAATGGAAGAAAAGGGAGGGGGGTGCGGGTGGAAATCATACTTTTGTTTGATATAATGAATTTGAACATGAATGCTATAGTAAACATAACAGCAAACTAACATGTTGTTTGGTGTGCGGTTGTCCGACAACAGATTTTCTCATTCGATTTGTTATCACGGTGAATACTCGCTAAGCATGCACATAAATTCCAATCTGACGAGGATCATATAATTTTAACCTCCCTAGCAGTAGACTATTCCAAGCTCTGAGTAAGGAAATAAATATTAGTCTAGATTCTAGAAATTATTGTTTACTCATTTATTTTTCTGTTCTTTCTCAATCTGTCTCTTGGACTACTGCACTAAAACCAACTGCTGTAATGACCATTGAATTATTCTAAACTAGAATTTAGTCTATTACGTAAATAACTAGATGATGATCTAAAAAATAAATAAAAGTAAAATCCTAAATAAGATCAGCTGAACTGAAGCAAGTCTGGGCATGGATTTCGTAGACGAGCGCACAAACATCAAGGAAATATTTTCACGAAACATGTTTCAAGCTCACTATATATGTCTTGGCTGGAAAGGCTGTGGTTGTGTAGAGAGGTATGTAAACCTCAAAGTTAAATAAATGCAATCGAATCTAAAAGTAGGTGCTCGAAAACATGTTTGTTGATGCCGCCATATTTGCTTGGAATGTGACGTTTGAGCTGGTTCCTGTCTACATTCTATTTGTGCAAACAATATTTTTAACCAGTTTAGTGTTTAGAAATTTAATATTTATTTGGTTGTTTTATTAATTATAATAATAAAAATGAAAACATTTGGCTCAAATAATTAGATCTATTACCTATCTACTATTTACTATTGTGTTTTGTACGAAATATATATATTTTTCATTGTGCTAAGGGCGGGTAACTCCCGTTTGAAAAGTGACAACATGGGTCTGTTTACAAAAGCTGTGTGCAAGTTTTATTCAATATTGTTGTAGGTTTATGTGTCAATATGTAAACTAATATGTATTGTCTTGAATACAACTGTCGTCCAATTAACTCTGATTAAAGAAAATTGAGGAAAATGTCACAGTTCTAACCAGTAGAATATTTCATAAGATCTATTTTTATGATGATTAAATCGTGACATACCATCTGTATCTGTTAACGTTATTAACATCCGGTTGTAATAATCCGGTAGATTTGTACAGGTTGTATCGTGCAGGTCATCTTGCACTTAGTGTTGGGTAAGTTCGCGCTGGTTTTGTGCTAGTTCGAGATTCCTCTATCCCTCCCTGCTGACCATAAGATACTTTTATATAAGGTCATACATAGTCAGGGGAGGGTTAGAGAGCGATGCCTTAGAATGATATTTTTTCCTCATGGTTGGGGAACTTTAGCGACTCATAACATTAAAACATGCCGTAATCGCTCCCACTTGCCATATAGAAATGTGTTCTTGAAAGGTTTATTAGCTCCAAAACACGCATCATGCTAACAGATTGACGTATCCATCCATATAATCGGCCCGAGAATTTCTCATTTCAAATATTCATACTTTTTCATGGCGCCAGTTTGCTATCATCACGTGACCAAATATCGCGACCTGTACTGAGAAAGGCATAAATACATGATGTCAGGGTCAATGTGTCGCGTGACACTAACACAATACCGTACCCATGTGGGTGAGGAAAAAATGTCATTCTATAATAGGCATCTCTCTCTAACCCTCCCCTGACTATAACCTATATAAAAAGTATCTTATGGTCAGCAGGGAGGGATAGAGGAATCTGCCATAATTGTCTGATAGATAATTCCTAGCTCCTCACTGACCAAATTGTTTTCAAATACATGTATGTCAATATACACGTCATTCTCTCCCGACATCGGCATGACTTTGTATCACTTTGTATCTTCCATCAGTAGCCTCTGTCTTTTTATCCCGCAATGGCCAGTTTCGTGTTGGCGCCTTCTGGTGAGAACAGACAAGCTCAGTAGGGGCAGATACCTCTACACAGCCCAACTACTTAAGTAGCTGGTAAGGATCTAGAGTCACCTATTCTACTTCCGCTGAATATTTAACAACAAAGGCATCGCAATGCACGATTAACGATTTTCCTCTTCCTGTTTTTGTTCCAACAAAAAAAACATTTACCGCTGGTTGCAGCCAATACCCAGATACAGCCTTTTCCTGATTATATAGCAAGTTGATTTTGAACCGATCTGATACTTTCTGTAAATCTGCCATTTTACGAAGTAGGGGCGGATAACTCACGTGTTTGGAGAAAAAAAATTCCGATTTGTTGCTTGTACCAATTGAACCAATCAAATTGCTAATAATTGAATACCAGAAACCCCTCATAGAGTGACAGCATATAGCACAGACTGATGTGTTATCGCTGTCAGGAGAGTATATATGTAGAACATGTATGTACAATAGGGTTTTCTTAAATAGGGTTTTATGTATGTACAATATGATGTAGGGTTATTTAATACATCACAATACAAAGAAATTTTCTTTTCAGCTTGATAAGGAATAAATCAAGCTATTGAGACAGAAGGCGTACTATGCACTAGTGATGTCGTTCTACAATACCCACAGCGTGTCCGATACAGACTCCGATTCTACGTTGCCGCCCGATGATTTGGTGCAAAATGACTCTCCAGATCTGTTTGATGATCTGGAGAGCGAAAGAAAACCTGTTAAACCATCAAATGGTTTGAATACAAAGAAAATAATATCGGGTCAGACTTTTCGAGGCGTCAAGAATAGTCCTCATGCTAGTCCTGTGAAAAAGACGCAAAGTAAAACACATGACTTATCGGATAGTGATTCGGAATCTGAAAGAATCGTACAGAAAAATGCACATGTATTGTCTTCCTCGAGTACATTGAAGAAAAGGAAATCAGAAAGTAGCAGTGTTTCTCCTAAGAAGAAGCTGAAAATCTCAGCTGACGTTGTTAATGTTGGACCTGAATCCAGAACCAGTATATTCTCAAAACATAAGAAATCTCCAGGCAAGAGAGACAACTCTTTCAGTTCAGAGAAACATCGATCGAACATTTCAAAGCCATCATCTAGTGAATCTTCCAATTTGAAAAAGGTTCCAAGTGGCATCCACAATGTTTCTGATAGTGATTCTGATTGTGAACAAGCTCAAAGCAAATTAAAAATGAAACAAAATTCTTCTAGTTCACTGCATTCTAAGTCGACTCCAAAATCGAAAAAAGTCTGCGAATATGGATCAAGGTGTTTCAGGAAAAATCCAGCACATCTAGCAGAATTCAGCCATTCAGGTAACCATGGTAACTGTCATGTTGTATGGACTTTATAACTTGTATATAAATAAATATTTGTACGACTGTACGTTATGTTAAAAGTGGCTCGCACGCAATCTACCTACAATGGTGGCATGACATTAATTCCTATATCTTTGGAAAGTTTTCAACTTCATAAATATAAATTGTAAAGAAATGAAGAATATTTCCAATTTATACTTTTACATGTATCTGATATTGTATTGCTCCAATAACAATTTGAACAGTATATTAAGAAATTATTTGTTGAATTATTGTTGAAATTATTTGTTGAATTATTAGAAAAGTATTAACATTTAGGATATACATGTGCTTGTATTAACCCTCCCCCTGCTAGATAGGGCACAGACACTATAAGTTACCAGCATGATTTCCGGGGTATACAGGTTTTTACAAACTGAAATTTCTCATAGGCCCCGAGACCAAAGGTCGAGGTGGCCTACGAGAAATTGAAGCTTGTAAAAACCCATACACCCCGGTAATCACGCTGGTAACGAATTTATCCAAAATCGTAATAGTTCTAGACATTTAGAGCAGCGAATTTGGTAATATTCATGCAGAAATACCTTTCTAACGTGCAAGTCGAGAGTCTTTGCCATGACGTCATAATCATTTTGTCCCATTATGAGGTCACGATCTGTTACCAGTCGGCAAACCGGTGTGTAACACTTTTCACACAACTCCTCTCAAATTGCTAGAATCATCTGATATTTTGGATAAAGTTCTTTATGGCATCTCTGGTTGCCTTCAGCATGGAGAGGGTTAAATATATCCATGTATTTAGCACTATTTTCAGGAAAACATAATTAAGTTTCATAATTAATTATTAGAAGGTTCAAATATGGTACACATACATGGTTTAATTTCAATGTATTGATTGTATGTAGACAGCCCGTTGTCTGGCAGTTTCAAGAAGAAAGATTCCTCCAGGAAGCTGGGCTTGAAGAAAACCGGCTTAGAAATATTCGAGGAGAACCAGCCGCTGAGTTTCTACATGACAAAAGTTAAAGGAATTGATGACGTCTACAACTCTCATGGGGCCATTGACATCAAGGGTGAGTCCTTTAGAGACTGGCTCCTTGGGTCCGTGTGTTAGGAAGATTGGGATGTCAGAATGTAGTGTTCTCAGTGGGATGTCAGAATGTAGTGTACAGATTGGGATGTCAGAATGTAGTGTTGAGATTGGGATGTCAGAATGTAGTGTACAGATTGGGATGTCAGAATGTAGTGTTCACATTGGGATGTCAGAATGTAGTGTTCATAATGGGGTTTCAGAAAATAGTGTTCACATTGGGATGTCAGAATGTAGTGTTCAGATTGGGATCAGAATATAGTGTTCACATTGGGATGTCAGAATGCAGTGTTCACATTGGGATGTCAGAATGCAGTGTTCCCATTGGGATGTCAGAATGTAGTGTTCAGAATGGGGTTTCAGAAAATAGTGTTCACATTGGGATGTCAGAATACAGTGTTCAGAGTGGGATGTCAAAATGTAGTGTTCACATTGGCATGTCAGAATGTAGTGTTCAGAATGGGATGTCAGAATGCAGTGTTCACATTGGCATGTCAGAATGTAGTGTTGAGATTGGGATGTCAGAATGTAGTGTACAGAATGGGATGTCAGAATGTAGTGTTCAGATTGGGGTTTCAGAAAATAGTGTTCACATTGGGATGTCAGAATGCAGTGTTCAGAGTGGGATGTCAGAATGTAGTGTTCACATTGGGATGTCAGAATGTAGTGTTCAGAATGGGGTTTCAGAAAATAGTGTTCACATTGGGATGTCAGAATGCAGTGTTCAGAGTGGGATGTCAAAATGTAGTGTTCACATCGGGATGTCAGAATGTAGTGTTCACATTGGGATGTCAGAATGTTGTGTAAATGGACCCAGAGATCATTTGTTCATGTTCTCGTGGGTTTTGCTATTACAAATTGCAGGTTTGTCTCCCAACATAAGGCACATCACAGAACTGAAAGACAGTAGAAAACTGTTAATAGCCCAACTCGCTGACAACGTTGAGCATCATCTTGGTCAAATATTTGACCAATCATTTAGAGTTTTGTGAAGTCTTGTTTATGCTGTTCTATAGTATTCTGTATGCTTTTATTTTCACAGATATCTTGTCTCCTAGCATGGGCAAGCTTGAAGCTTCGTGTCAGGTACGTTAACACGCAATATTCAATATGTACTACACAATAAATACTGTATCACAAATTAGTTAGATATTGATAATCGCACATTACCATGATTATAACATAATTGTATCAATAGGCATTAGTTATTTGGTCACATGTATTTAAAACAATTGCTCTGTCTAAGTGCTTTAATATCTGACATTATTATTTTACTTTCAGTTCAACTACATGTTTGAAGTAGATTGGCTAATGAAACAGTACCCATCTGAGTTCAGGTATGTCGAGTTGATTATATACATGCATAACATTAGTGAACATAAACCACAAATATTACCTGTTTGAAACATGATTGTATGTCCACTGACTGTCCTCCCACTGGCCACTGACTGTCCTCCCACTGACTGTCCTCCGACTGGCCACTGACTGTCCTCCCACTGACTGTCCTCCGACTGGCCACTGACTGTCCTTCCACTGACTGTCCTCCCACTGGCCACTGACTGTCCTCCCACTGACTGTCCTCCCACTGACTGTCCTCCCACTGGCCACTGACTATCCTCCCACTGACTGTCCTCCCACTGGCCACTGACTGTCCTCCCACTGACTGTCCTCCAACTGACTGTCCTCCCACTGGCCACTGACTTTCCTCCCACTGACTGTCCTCCCACTGACTGTCCTCCCACTGGCCACTGACTGTCCTCCCACTGGCCACTCCTCCCACTGGCCACTGACTGTCCTCCCACTGGCCACTGACTGTCCTCCTGCTGACTGTCCTCCCATTGACTGTCCTCCCACTGGCCACTGACTGTCCTCCCACTGACTGTCCTCCCACTGGCCACTGACTGTCCTCCCACTGACTATCCTCCCACTGGCCATTGACTGTCCTCCCACTGACTGTCCTCCCACTGGCCACTGATTGTTCTCCCAGTAATTGTCCTCCCACTGATTGTATGTTCACTGATTGTGCTGCTGTCCTGCTGCAGGACAAAGCCACTGACGTTGGTACACGGAGAGCAAAGGGCAGGACTGGCAGCACTGCTGGCTGACACAGGACCCTACTCCAACATCACGTGTTGTCAGGTCAGTGTGCTGGTATACATGCTAACCATAGCCTGATACTGTATCCATGGTTATTTAATTTGAGCCAGGATCCATTACATATGAAATAACATTATATGCATTTCCGATTTTTTACTTGTTTATTTGGTCTACTTGTAATACAGGTAAATCTTTTTTATCTTATTTAATGTAATGTATTTTTTACAGGCCAAACTTGAGATACTTTATGGAACACATCACACGTAAGTATTAGAAACATATTTGTCACTGAAGTAATATTTGATAATTAGCAAAAACATAGTTGTCTCTGGAGCGGTGATCAGAATTAACACTTGTCCACTATCCCGTGCCTTTTCGCCCAATATTAAATGTATCCTAAGGACTAGTAGAAATTCATGTCTTTTGCTATTTGTATCACAATTCTGGCTAGTAAGTTTTTAAATAGGTTTCGATCACTGCTGAAGTAATATTTCATAATTATCAGAAACATATTTATCACTGAAGTAATATTTAATGATTAGCAACGGCTATCCTAAAGCCAAGTACCTTCATGATGCCACTAAGAACTGCAGCCAAAGATTACTGTTGTTATGCTGTTTTAATTGTAAAGAATTGTGAAATAATGCATTTTTTGATGCCCATTTAAAACATCTATGTTTTAATATGTTAGTGCTTGTCACACCCAACAGGTGTGGAGTTTAGCATATTTACAAGCATTCTTCTTCTCCACCTCCACTCATCCTTAGGCCTGCAACGATATATTTTCTTACGATACAATACGTATCACGATTCAAAGCTCACGATACGATATGCGATACGATATACGCAAGCTTTTGAGGTGGAAATCAGGAGCCCAGTTTTATTACTAAATTTGGCCGAATGTCATTTGCAAATTGTAATTAAATGATTCCACAGACATCTAGGCTTCCAGGTTGCAATGAAATATATCATTTTGATGATTATTTCTACGATAATTAGCAGGGCTCCGGACTAAGGTATGCCCAACATACAGGGGCAAGTTAAATTGCTCTGCGGGCAACCTATTTTCTAACATATAGATGCTTTGGTGCCTTTACAACTTGCCCTGACTAGCCCTGTGGGCAAGTAACTCAAAATGTTAGTCTGGAGCCCTGAAAACCCCGACCTGTCAGTCTTAGGGCTGGCACTCTACCCAATATGCCAAATAGGTAGTCTATATGACCATGAGAAATATTACCTGTGCTTCAGAGAACATAAATATACTATGTCTTTGAATCTAGATTAAAACTTTGTTGATGTCAGAAAAATCTCTGAATATAGATTTGAGAAAGGAAATTATGTTTTACTTGTTTGAGAACAGATACATATTGAGAGTAATGCAGACATGGCAACAGACATTGGTTATTACAGTGGAAAACAAGCTTGGGGTCCACGCCTAAAGCCACATCCAGGGTAAATAAATTTACCCCTGGACAAATAAATCGGCGGATTTCTGTGGATCTGCAGAATGTTGCCATGTCTAGTAATGGTAGTGGTGATAATAGTTCAGGAATACTTACCCTTTAAGCCGCTATCTGATATGAGGATAATGTCATGCTTGGCTGCTTCATAACCTGTCACCATATTGTTGATTTTAGGATTTATTCCAATTTTTCTACCACCTGAAATGCATTAAGTCCTTGTTCATGAAAATAGATACATAATAGATACATAATACCTAGTCCTTGTCAACGACAGTATCGCATCAATCTTTTTGATTTTTAACGATTTTGATATTTTTGGAAAAATTGACAAGTGTCAATTTTTCCAAAAATATCAAAATCGTTATAAATCAAAAAAATTGATGCGATACCGTCGTTGACAAGGACTACATAATACCTTTCTATGACCAGTTTCAAGAATTTTTAATCCCGAAATTTTTTTCATCCTATTACATCAATGACATACTGTTTTATTTGGATTGATGTGTCCATCATGAGAGAAAATTATTGTCATCATATTACATCCATTTATTTAATGGGTACAATAAATGTATTATCCTAACTGACATTAACACATGGACAGACATACACACATTTACTGTCTGTACATGTGCATGATTCATACAAATTCTATTAATTACTCTAATACAAATTTGATTTTCCTCCATTCATTCAATCAGCTTTAAGAAAGTATCTTTGCTGATAATCTGCCTCTACAGATATATGATAATATTTCATAATAATTCACAATCTATTTGAAGAAAACATAATCAATCTGGTCTTAGTGGAATCATATTGATGTTGCGTACATTCCATTAATTTTGCAGAAAAAAACAAAGGGACAACTTAGTTGCTGTTGAAGATTACAGAAGGCTCAAGTATTACCACGACAATGGGAGTTGTTAAGCAGGGCTAATCTTACAGAATGCAAGAGTTGATTGCTGCGGGCACTTGTCGGGCACTTGTCGGGCACTTGTCGTTTACACACGCCCACACCCGAGCCCAGATTAACATGGCCATAGCGACAGAAACAAACACTAGTAGAAATATGGCTGGTGTAGAGAAGAAGACTTCCTGCAATGTCTGTCAGGTGGTAATAGTATTCAATATTCTACTACGCTTTGCCGTTGTTGAAACCCACTTTTAAGATTGTTTCACTGCGCTCACTGGCAGATATTGGACTCGTGGATGGAGCAGTCACACTGGCCACACACAAATTGAAATAAATCTAGAAAATCATAAGACGGTTGAAAACTTATCCTATATATAAAAGGGAAAAAAAATGGATCCACTATCACTCCAACAATATAATACCAGTAACATTTCTTTAGCTTTCTACAGTTAGAAAAGGCTGTTTAAGTCTTGCGTTAAAAATATTCCACAGGACGTAACTGAACGCACGTGTAGGTTTAGGACACATGTTTGAAGCTCAAAGCAGACTTACCTATAAATAATTTAGCATCTACTTTTGGATATTTCTGAATTAGACTCTGGACGATCATCAAGGCTGCATCCATCTCGTCCTGGATACAGAACAGTAGCTCATACTGCAACAGAAAGTTACAAGCACTTGTCAGCAAGAGCCTTGAAGAGGTACACCAGTTACACGTGTCAGAAAGAGGTATATATAAGTCTGTAGTATAGAACACAGCCCTCCCTGGTGTATTGGACGTCTACAGCTCTACACAATACTTCTATACCATGTATACTAAGTAATAGATGCACACTGAATGTCAATCAACTAGGGGCAATGTCTCTGATGAGAAATTAGGGCCGAAAAACTAACCATGACTGATTAGTACTCCCCAAAGAAAAGCTAATTAAATAATATATTCAAATGCAAGTTTCGCTGTCATAATATTCCTGCAGAACATACATGCACAAGCACACACGCATGCACACACACACACACACACACACACACACACACACAGACGCTTTTATACAGTAGAATTTCTAAATTGAGATCAATATACGAGACTCCAGACTGTTCCACTGTTATAAGACGTATGGCAAGTGTTCATATAGACATCCATGACAAGTATACAGATGGAAAAGTCATTTGGAAGATGTACAAGACAGATGGAATGGATGGCCGACTATTAATATTATTACATTATGATGGAGCTGTGCACTTCCTGTCTGACTGGCTCTCGATCATCAGTGATCATCAGTGATCACACACACCACTTGACAAATATTGACAGTCGTCGGTCTCTATTACACTGCGCTATTTCATGCCATTCAATCAAGGTCAATAGAAATACCAGACCCAGTATATTTATCATGTTTATCTGTGGTTATTCAACAGAACAAGGAAGAAATGTGAACAATCTTGCTATCTTAATGCACACAAGGAAGTACAAGTGTATCATGTTTTAATGAACTGGTTCGCATTCCTCTCTAGCCAGACCTTTTTACAAGAAGCCTTATAATTTCCATTATTACATCTTCAAAAAATTGGCATAGCTATGGCAACAACATGTAGAACAGCCCTGAGTATTTGATAATATAATTTCTTTGCTATGTTAACATATACACGGAATATACAGTACATGATAAAATACGAGAACATTTTTATGCAAGAGTGTGTTGTTTACCAGGAAATTTAAATACATGTGGTCAGTGGAATGTTGCAATATCAACATTATCTGGTTTTCCATTCAGACCAGCTCAAACAAACAAACAAACAAACAAACACACACACACAGACAGACACCTGCAGATATGCCGACCAGGCCGAGATGTCTGTGAGATGTCTGTGAGATGTCTGTGAGGTGTCTACAAGATGTCTGGCACAATAAAGTAAGTTTGTCTCTGAGGGAAGTAAGCCAAGCAGATCAATGGATGGAGGATGGGGATTATTAGCCTGTGGAAGTGAAATGTCAACGATCGTTACAGTGATTGCTTGGAGGGGAACGCCACCGTGGCACACAGCATCATCAGTGGCACACAGCATCATCAGTGGCGGCAACACCGCCATCAGTTGGTAGTAGAAACATTCCTATAGTAGTGGCAGTGGTAAATGCTCCGTCTCCCCAGAGCAGTGAAGGTGAACAGCACTCTCTACTATCCTGGCTTCAGTACCGATGTATAACACAAGGGCAAATGTGTTTCCAACATGTCAAAGACATACATCGCAATACTTATTGGTCTGTGTGATATTTATTCCTGTCCTTGACTGAGCCCAGATGCCAGGATATCTAACATCTTTTATATGTAGAAGTAAGCCTAATGCTCGTATTACTATAATATTATACTGAAACTTGACTGATCTTTGTTTTAACTGATTTAGTGCTTACCATTACAGTGGGAATATTTCACCTATATGATGATCATAACAAGATAGATTAAATAAAATTTCAAATTTTGCTACAGTACATCTGATTGGTGATTCACAAAGTATACCATTTGATTACTTACAACATACATGTACGAGATAACGTAATCAAATGACGAGACAACGTAATCAAATTACGTCAAAGTTCTGCGGTGCTGTTACGACAGTATGGTCTGACAACCATATGCAGGGATGTCAGAATGTACAGATCACTGTACAGTAACCACCTATTAGTATCTGTACAGTAACCACCTATTAGTATCTGTACAGTAACCACCTATTAGTATCTGTACAGTAACCACCTATTAGTATCT
>JAUTBQ010168685.1:0-11957 GCA_032361185.1 Lepetodrilus ovalis | reverse complement strand
GGATGTTGCGGGTTTCCTCCTGCCCTAAACTGACAAGTCGTGATGTTAGTGAAAGATTCTAGAAAGCGACTATAAACGCCATTACAAAAAAAAAAGAAGAAAAAATGAAAGAAATAGCATAACTACATTCATATAGTTGGGTAAAACGACTAGCTACAGCCTTGGGTATCCTTTTCACGAAGCTCTCTTATTCATTAAGAGACCATTATATAGCGCTCTCTTTCCAGAATAGATATAATGCACTGCAAAGAGAGCACTATGGTCTCCAAAGAGAGTTTTGTGAAAGGATACACTGATGTAGATATTCGTTTGTTTACGTGATTTTCATTTAATTCTATACGAAAGAGAACTAGAGAGGAATCTATTGTAGTGAAAATATATATAAAAAAATCATTATGATAGTCACTTAGTCAGCATCTCACTATATACCAGGTTATGTCGTAATTCGCATACTTGATTATTTGGAACTAATAGGTTAATATGTATATTGTTTGTGTAAAATATGCGAGTAACGGCATATTGCTGTGTTAAACTGCAGCTGCATTATTTATATGCAAGATGTACAACACGTACGCATAATATTGACATGCTAATACCACATGCCTACTAACTACTGTTATGTTCGGTAACCGTATTATAATATATAATTAAATGTATGCATTTATTTTATGTATTCTAAGCTGTAGGCCTATGCATGTCATACGTTATTAATAAACTATTTCTGTCTGTTTGTTATTCATGATATAAGCAGAACTACCGGTATTAAAGTTTTTTTAACAAGACGTGATAACGTAAATGTACTAAATTTTTGCTGTAGGGCCAACTCAATAGATCAAAAATATCGTGTAGGCTACTTGTGGATACATATGAACTGTATGTCACGTGGGCACTATAGATGTGTCATCCATTTTATTAATAAAATATAGCCATAATTATAAAATTAATAAATGCACTCGGCACACTTTCACTGATACATCGCATGTGCTCCATTTACGTTATCCTCGATCCAGGGCCCAAAGTATTTTCACAGCGAGTGTCGGTTTCCTGGAATATGTAGATCTAGATCTAGAGTTGAATATTTTACGCATTTGATATAGCTTACATTAACTGAAATTTATAAATAAGTAAATATATAAATATGAAACTAAACTTTATAATGTGTTACATTTTCCTCATGATAAATATCAAAGCTTTTAAAGTTCAATACATGCTAGGGCTTCTATTATAATATTATAAGCCTACTATAGTAATTCATGCTTAAAATTAGTTGTCATGATTTTTATTTTCCCTGTTCTTCTATATATTATGTTATTCTGAATTTATTGGCGATTTTGCAGGCCCTCGCAAAAGTGAATTAATTTTTACTAATATTGCAACTGATACTATATGATTAGTATATAATGTACCCCTGTACATAGTGCAGTGGATACGGTTGTTGGGAGATGACGACGTCGAGATCGTATAGGTGAAAGTTCTGCAGCACCCATAGCTGCTTCAACTTGAAATAGGAGAAATAATCAATTAATTATAATATAGGCCGTAAAGTTACAGGTTGAATGCTAGAACAGCTTAAATTATATCACACTAATCTACTATCATTGGCATTAATTCTTTAACACAGAGAAACGTCTTCTTCATTCATACAGCCTACATGCCTCTCTTATTTCTTCCTTTCTTTTTTTCTTTGGAAAAGCGGCGTGGGGTGGGGGTACATGCTAATTTTCATTTCGTAATTCGTATCATTGTAAAATAGTGGGTTTTTTTTTCTATTACATAATTAACTGGAATACGTTATTAGCAACAATTGATTCACTTACGAAGTAACCACTGCATATACTATCTTTCAACTGTTAATCGCTCAACGCATTCTTAATTTTATATACTGTATAACATGATCGTATTGTGTCTTAGAACAGGATTTGTAATAAAGATATATAGAAGCGAATCGTTAATCATTGGTGAGCCATCAATGACCATTTAAGTTTCTTTATGTCATCACTGTTTCTGGGTCTTTGTCCCTGACATACAATATAGCTGTGTTTAAAATCGATCACTAATCAGCTGGACATCGTCATTCAGTTGTCCAGCGGTTGGACAAAGAACACCAGACATCTGGACCGAACGGCGCCTTTGCTTGCATGCACTCTAACGATGTCACACACAATAGCCATAGAACGAAATAATTAATGTAATTCCATGAACCACCCATAATTACTATACATATGAAATTGTCCATACCCTCATGCTCTGTTCGATGTATTTATTAAACAGACATATAAAATATGTGGGTGTATTTTTATATAAATAAAACTATAAATAGCCCAGAAAGCCGTAAGAATGTATACGTGTCAATCTTGGTTATTTTGAAAAGTGTAAGAATTCAAATTATTTAATATATTATTAATGTGCGGTAACAGTTTAGAATGTACCGGTATATCATATGCTCTTTCCAATGTCATGCCGTATAATGGTTTGAATCAAGTTCAAGCGCTTCATATTCAATTTTACCACATGGTAGTACAGGAATATTATACAATAAGAATATATTTTCGACATATCGTCTATGGTATTACATTCTGTATGAGGTATTTTTAATTGTAATAAGTATAGGCATATGGCTTATATATGCACATGATAATGGAATGCGGCACTTAAATTAAGTATTTTATGAGCGACAATATATATCTTAAGTTGCACAATACAACAGATGTAAAAAGACAATGCAGGGCCTAATTACCGACCATCACGACATATGGTTTATGATCAGGGTGAGAGTACTTATACTTTTATAAGGCTGTTGTGTTTACGCAACTATATAATTTATCCTTATCAACAGGAATACAATTTGGAGAAAATTGTAAAAGTCCTAGAGTTAATATAATATTTTTATATTTGTGTTATCTAGTCAGTATATATCTTGTATATGCTTCAAATATGAAGCATATTGTTATTAAATAATATAGGCCTATACAGGCCACTAATAATACCCTCAATCAGTAATCGGCTGGTAACACATCATGCGTGATGCTTGTATATCTATTAGGAATACTAGTAATTGTATACTGGACGCGTATGTCAACATGTATGCATTTAGTATGCGTTTAAACTATGCGTTTTACTTTAGTATAGACCTATCACTGTTACATGTACAGCTGATTAACCTTGGAAAATAGTCTACTTAAATACAAATATGGTTGTATAAAAGTAGGGTCTGCCTCAAATAAAGTAAGAATAATATATCGTACATATGTTTGATATAATTTATATACACTTTTCATGTTCAAGAACACTAAATGGTAGTACTTCATTCACTTCGTTATTTGCTTTGTATTTTTTAAACTGTTTATTTAGACTACTTTTTTCCCCCGTGTCACTGAACACACTTACACACAAACGTGCACAATGATTGCTCCCTACATGAATGGACTTCCGGTTTAGAACTTCCGTTTTCGATGTTCAACTCATAGAAGAAATTATGTCAAAACTATCTGTAGACAGACATTATTAGTTATCAAGTCGACAGATGATCAACTCAGCAGATTAACTGGACAATGATTTCGAAGTGATAAAGGAAACAATTTAGCTTTACTCGGTGGTTGAGATTTTGTGTACAGAAATTGACAACGTTACGACGTAGCGAATCTGTGTCACTGCAGTTGTTCGAAGAAAATATGTCGCAGAGCAGATTAAAAGAGGACGAAAATGACAGGTAATCATGTCCGTGAACCAAATAAAATGGTGTTGCACGATATTGGTTAAATATAGCTAGTTCTCCTACACCATGTTCACACAGAACAGGGTCACTCGTCAAGGCGAGATGTGATTGTGTTACGTGTATCCTAATTTCGTTAGTATTCCAAGTTCGTGATATGACACATTTACTTTTACCAGCTGTTTGCACGTGACAAATGACGGCACTTGTATTGTTGGTGAGTAGGTAGTCGATAGTGGTTGGTAAGTCATCAGAAAAGTATTCAATCATGTTTTTGGACTAAACAGCATACTAAGGCGAGTTCCATTCAATAAGTTACTCATTGAATAGTGATTTTAGTTTTAAAGAGCTGGTTCGGGTCATAACGTTTATATACTCAAGGTTAAAAATGGTACTATATCCTCTCCATGCCCCACAACCAATAAATTTCCTCCAAAACTATCGTCAGTTCAGCCTTAAGCTGTAATATCATTTCGGCATGTCACGCTTTGTCACATTTGCCCTCAAACACCCAGACAAGGTTCATCGCTGAAATTTAATTAATATAGTGATGATTGACTCCATATAGCACCCTTTAATGCAGCAATTGAATCCTAAATATATAGTGCCGACAGCTGTTTTCGAGCTGCTTGTGGTTTCGAGCCATTCACGTTTTATGTTATAGTAATAGTTAATGAGAGAACACATGTGAGTTCAGAAGTCAAATGTAAATGACATCAGTGGGCGATGACTCCAGCTCGGTTTGACATAACATTGAAATCAAATGTAAACAAATACGGAATTTACAAAAGTTCAGTGTCCCCTCGATATAACGCTGAAGTTGGGGTCCATGACATCCCACCCCCCACCCCACCACCCGCATTATAGTACCTGCCTTATACGATATTACAGGGAAATAACGAAAATAAAATTGGGATCCACGTCTGACCCCCAGCCTTATATCCGAATCCGCTGTGTATTAGACTGTGTTATATCTACTATCTAGGGGGCACTGTAAATGTAAACAAATAGGGAATTTACAAAGGTAAATGTAAACAAATAGGGAATTTACAAAAGTTAATGTAAACAAATAGGGAATTTACAAAAGTTAATGTAAACAAATAGGGAATTTACAAAGGTATACCTTAAACATGTGGAGTTATCACCTCTGATCACTAATACCAAAAATGTCTCAAGTTTAAATGATGATCCTTGCTAAAACAACAGCCGAAATGCAATCTGATCCAGTCATCTGCTTTCCTTGTTGACAAGTTATAAGTGACACATCATGTGACACGGCTGTGCTCGCTCTAGTTACTGAATAACTACGGGTCACTTTTTCTCATTTAGTAAAGAAAGTATTTTGCTTTCAATGTTTTGCTTTCAATGTCTCTTAGTTCTGTTGCAGAATTTTTAACTAGCAGACTTGTCAAATACCTTCCATTAGGCATGTTATGTTATCATTGTTATGAGGTAAAACTTGCCAATTCCAGCAGAAATAGAAATATCATGGTGCCATAAAAATGTACAATTGGCAAATTTGGACTTTCCGTGTTCAGATTTAACAGGTTAAAACAAGATTTTTTCAACCACATGTTTGTCTGTTAAAAAATATGTGTTAAAAAATAGAAAAAGGTTTGCAGCCAAACATTATCTATATGGCTGTTTACATGTTTCTAAGAAATAGTCCATTATCATGGGCCATCATACATATTTTATTTGACATTTTGACAGAAGAACGAAATCACATACGTTTTCCAGTGCTAGCAGAAATTGACCAAAATCGGATCACTGATGATTCCTTGCAATGGTTTGTTGTTGAGAAACTAAACATTCTGTTTCTAATATGTATTAACGTTCTGCTTCAACATGTAAATAACAACAAGTTTGGTTGGCGTCTTATAATGAGGTGAGCAGCATTATCCGCTTGAAAACCCATGTCACCACTATACTGTTAAATGGGAGTCAATAGCCGAAACAGTTTCGTACCCAATTTGAGTAATCTCATAACCAAATGTGGTATTAATTTTGTACCAATAAAATAAGTACTTTTTTTGTGAGTACGAATTTACCTAGAAATTAACCATATTAACGTGAAGTAATTTCGTAACCAAAACCTAGGTACAATGTTACCATGAAGTAATTTAGTAACCAAAATACTCTTTGAGTAAATTGTGTACCTATATGAAATAAAGTATTGTGTACCTATATGAAATAAAGTATGCATGTGAATATCGTTTTGAGCGCTGATTTACGGAGTGATTTTTTATCGCTATACACAAGTGAATTCTAAAGCACATTAGGTGTCTTAGGATTTGCACTTTGTTATAGTTTCCTGCTCTGTATTTTGAAGGTATTTCTTTGAAACTGCAAAAGCAATCCGTAATTGGCTTACAAGTGCCCTACTTGACAATCTCACACCTAGGAATTGGTTTTTTTTGTGGAGGATGATCCGCCCTAACCTGTTGTTCCCCCACCCTCCCCCCATAGGACACTGTCCCAACCAATTTTTTTTAAGACATTCCCCCCCCCCCCCCACATCCAATTATATTTTTTATGAAACATCTAATTATTTTGCACATTAGAGTACGACATTGCCAAGGTTTAATGTACTGGGTACAAAATTATATTGTGTATGAAGTTACATAGGTGTGATAGGTACAAAATAGTTTTGGGTATGCGATTACCGTCCATACAGCCGCAATTTAATATTTTGTTTTCAGTCGTGGGACATTATACATGGGCTGTGAATCTACCGTACTAGTCAGGAGTGCCTGACATTCTGCATCCAGTTTGGTTCGACCCAAGTCAGTTAGTTTGCTACCAGTGTTTTTGCCCCAAGCTTTGTCAGTTCACTGCTAAGTATGCCCATCAGCAAGTCATGTTGCCTCTCTTTCTCCCACCTGTCACTGACATGTATTTATCCAGTGATGTATCGATGCTGATGTACCCATACTTGGCCTAACTCCATGCCCAGACATTATCAGTGATTATAGGGCATAAGGAAATGTTTTGATTAAAAATATTTTGATTATTGACTTCACAAAAATACACAATTTTACATAATATTTCAGTTCTTTGTATCTTCATTATTTAATTGAAATTGAAATTTTGATTATTTTTCTAGCAGGGCTCTAGACCAACATATGCCTGATGTACACAGGCAAGTTAAATTGCACTGCTGGCAACCTATGTTTTAACATATTGCACCTATTGTGCCTTTGCAACTTGCCCTGACTAGCCCTGCGGGCAAGTAATGCAAAATGTTAGTCTGGAGCCCTGTCTAGCCAGGAAGTGAAAATGTACATTGCTTATCTTATCTCCCTTTACAAAGGGTACTGCACGACTTTTGGCTAACTTGACCAATGAAAAGCTGCACCTTCACATGCATATTACAATTCTCTCCTTGCTAGCTTGTATGTATGTAGATCTATGTGAATAGTTAACGAGGGTTGACACTAACAGCCCACTGTACATAGTTCCAAAAGGGAAGTCACTCCCAGACATTGTAGCCTGTCTGTTTCACAATTAATCGGCGCTCATCTCGAGTAAATTAAGTTCTTTCTAGGTCGTTTCCAGACAAAAACTTCACCTGCATACCAATAGCCTGAACACCAACAGTCATTGTACTAATAATATGTGTTGCTATACTGATAAGCAAAACTCCTTTTAATTCCAGTTTATTAACTCGTGTCTTCGAGAGGGGTGATTAAATCGTCAATTGGAAATATTTGTTTTAATGCACTTAGGTTAAAAGTTACGTATGTTTGGGCAAATTAGATCCTGTGCAACAGGCTGGTGTCGGGGAAAAGAAATCTACCAAACAATTTCTAACTTTGTCGATGGTTGACCTATATAATTGACAAATGAATTTCTATCTGAGACTACAGTGTCCCCTCGATATACCTCAGATGTTGGGGTCCATGATGTGTCTGCGGCATTACCATACCCATGTTATGCAATATATCCACTATCCATGAATAGATGTACAACTAGCAACCAATATTGCGAAGATGTTCCCAAAATCCAAATGGTGATATTGGAAATCTGTTCCAAATCCAAATGAAAACACTTTCAGAATCCAAGTAAAAACACATTTGCGGATCGAGATTGCTATCATCGCTGATCACAGCAAATAATTATGCCTGAGGTCTAATGCATGAAAGCAAACTATTTTAGTTAGTAACAATGTGTAATGCATTACAGCCTTTCTGCTATACATGTAGTCACAAACATCTGGTCATCTGGTGTCGAAACTATCGGTATAGTCTTGTTTCATGCAATAGACTCGTGATGTTGCATACATAGATTTTACCCATTTTGCCAACAATATTTAAACCTTCGTCTTGTTTTACATGCTTTTCAACGGAAATCCTTGATATTATCAGGTTTGCAGTCACCCATCAACACACTTAACCTAACCTAATCTGCTTAATTTCCAACATGTGCCATGATCAGTAATTGACTTTTGTGTGGATATTTTCATTATCATGCAGCAACTTCAACTGTTATATGTCTAGCATTCAAATTTTAAAGTTGTACTGTCACTGAATTGTATAAACGTAAGCGGAGAAGGAGCCATGTCATTGTGACGACTAGGTGAAAATTCTATTTATTGTACCATATGTTTATCTCTTTTGATCATCGATGATGATTGTTAAATTTTGGTTACTAGATGGTTCCTAGCTAGTTTTATCTAATTTAACCCTCATGCCCAATGTTTGTCATTGCCAGTGTGTCGATTCAATTATCTTGGGTTGTCAATGTCAACTTGGTCAAAGAATGTTGTTCAGTATTGAATTCCAGTAAATCATGCTGTCTCTCAGAATGTGTAAGCTTGTTCTCCCATCCAGCAGTCTTATATAGCGATCCTCTGGACAGTAATCGTCATGTTCTGCATCATTTGGCCTGTGTGCATCACTCTCAAACTTTCCTCTTTGCCTTCTTGTCTATGTTGTCCACGCAGAAACACGACTTGTCTATGAAGAGTAATGGCCTTCAAACATTGAGAGTAGATCCAGAATATTGGCTTGGCCAGTCTAGACTCTTCTGGGTGTGATGTCAGGTCAGGATGACATGCCTTCAGGACTTGAACTTTATCTTTTACTTTTACCATGAAGCTCTGCCCATACTGTTAGGTAATTTCTCAACCGTCTTGCGATTGGCATCGGACTGTGGTGGATTGGACAATATCAATGTCAAGCATGAACTGGGCTTTGACACCCTGTCAGAAATGGAAACTTGTGTTAAAAACTTACTAGCCTAAAAAGTGATAGAAATAATAAATGTTTACAAAAACATTAATTTCTACCAGCCCTTAGGATATTCTTTTAGCATTTTGAAGAAATGGCCCAGACGAGTGAGATAGTTTTCAGTGTTCGAAATACAAAAAAAATAATCAGGGGGTCATCTTCCATAGGCACAATGTTATAGTGCTAAAATCTGCAATTTTCAGGGGGTCACACAGTGTTAAATTCCATCCCTGCCTAGCATTGACCTTTCACAATCATATGTTGCTTGATCTGACACACCACTTTTTGATGTCAATGTCACCACATAAACATAATGCTATGATTTGTAGCATGGTCATTGGTCAGAGTTGCTGCTGTAGTCTGTATTCATCCTTCCTGGAGCAACTCGTATTCCTTTTATGTTTCTAAAGAACCATACTATACGGTGACATTAATTTATGATTGATCTTATGATCTATAGCTTAATTAGTATGGCTCTTCTGATACATTTCTTATTTCTCAACATCCCTCAAAACACAGCAGTCCAGACTGGCTGTACTATTATTTGCAGGATTTACTGTATCATGTTTTGCAGGGTTAATTTAATCATGATGTTAATGCCATTATTGACAAGAACATGACATAGGATTTCTAGTATAATTGGTAGTTGGTAGGGTGACATGGTTGTTGTGCCAATCATGGCCAAATGTTTATGGTCAAAGTCAGTGTCACATCAGATCATAATTGAGAATACATGTTGCAGGGATCGAAACCTACCTATAAAACTTACTAGCCAGAATAGTGATACAAATAAGAAACATTTACAAAAAATATGAATTTCTACTAACCCCAGTAATGCTTTTGCATTAGGAGAAACGGCCCAGGTTCGTGGGCTAGTGTTTCAGTGTCACGAAGGATGATAATGTTGACATGGTTGGATCACAGTAGTTTGTGAAAAGATTTGTACTTGGGGGAAAAAACCTTGTTTGAGCAAGTATGTTCGTATGATCATGTGCAGCAGAGAAGATATGAATATTATGAAGAATTATATAATTACAGTGCCCCCTCGATATAAGGCTGTTCGATACAGAGCGGATTCGGATATAAGGCTGGGTCAGATGTGGACCCCATTTTTACTTTTTGTTATTTACTTGCACTATTATATAAGGCTGGTACTATAAGGCTGTTCGATACATGGACCCCAAATACAGCCTTATATAGAGGGGACACTGTAATTACAAAATTTACAGAATACGTATTACAATATAAAAATGCTTGATGATAGCCTAATCTGTTTTTGATATATTACTCTGGTGCTTTTTAATCTTGACTAGCTAACCATTGCAATACAACCTCTGCATGTACTCTATATATTTTATGTAAAACTTTAAACAGATATATGCAATCCATAAACCTAAAACCATATGCCTTGGGGAATTTGAAGTAACTGTATTTTTGTTTCAATAGCCCAAAGAGCAATGATTCATTTTACACAAGATTCTACACAGACATAATGCATCACAGGCACAGCTCTTGAGGGCATCTCCACTTGCCTCCAGCATGGAGAGGGTTAATGAACTGACTGAACATGAACAGATGAAGGTTACGTTATCAGATGTAACTGCAAGATAGACAGAAATCAAAGTGCCTTTCTTGTACTGATGTAAGCTCTGGAGTAAAAGCGACATTTATTCATGCTGAAGCGTGTGTGGCAGGGTCTCCACTGACCTATCTACTGGCCCAAAACAAAAGCGAATTATTTTCTCTCGTGCTTTAAAAGTTCACGGAGGCTGTAAAGGAATGTACAAAGCGTAATGTCCTAAGCAGGGGCTTGTGCATGTTCGATCACATTGTCCCATTGCTACTGAGTACTCTGCTCCGACAAGTAGCTCTTATACAGGTGTGAAAGGACCAAGTAGCAGCCTGTCACCCACCCATCCCACCCCACCCCACCCTACTCACCCACAGATATCCCCACTTGCCACTGTCTCCCTCTCAATATATAGTCATACAACTCAATAAGTTATTGGATCATTGATAGATTGTCCATAGTCTCAGAGGGTGGAAGTAAATCATTTATACAGTACATAACTATAAAAGTTTTAGAAATTAAGAAAATAATAAGTGGAGCCATTTTCCATAGGCCAAAAATAAAAATATAAAATTTGTAATTTGCAAGGGGTCCCACATATACTTTCAACATTGCAGATTTGTATATGAACCCCTTCCAATTCGTATACTAAATATTATATCTAAATATTTACCCTCTCAAGCAATTTAGACTTGCTTTACTGATCAAGGGTGATATTTTGACAAGGAGTATTTGGATGGGGGAAGAAGGTGTGACGCAGACTAGATCCCTGTAGCCCAACCAGAAAGCTCTGCTCTGTACTTAAATGATTAACATTCATAATGTCTTTTTCAGTACATTCAGATGTAAAATTTTACAGCTTTTCATTTCTGCACATGACAAAACTGGCACAATATATCAGAATAATGTGCAGCACAATGCCCATAATTTAATGCTCTTTGTGCATAACCCACTCAATAGATTCTTGTTCAGGTTGACTTGAAAATTCATGTATTATTCAAAACTGTGTTTATGTGATTTCTTAGAAGGGGAACAGATTATGCATGATAGAGCTTATATGTGGATTTATGAATTTATTATTACAGCAGGTCTTCAAAAGAAGACTAATATTAATGCTGAAGCCATAAATATGCACGTGAAAGCATGGTGGCAACATAGATTATTAATATTTGCAAGTAACCATAAACATAACCTACCAATAGGATCTATGGTACCATGACCAGTAATACACTTGATTGGTTAGGTGTATAGGCTGTGAGGGACATAACACATCCACATGTTGTATGTGTGTGTGTGTGTGTGTGTGTGTGTGTGTGTGTGCATGTGTGTGTGTGTGTGTGTGCATGTGTGGTATGTGTGTGTGTGTATGTGTGTGTGTGTGTGTGTGTGTGCGTGTGTGTGAATATGTGTAGGCCTATGTGTGCAGGTTTGAATGTATGTGTGG
>JAUTBQ010168674.1:0-11958 GCA_032361185.1 Lepetodrilus ovalis | reverse complement strand
CTTCATGTGATACCCCTGGCACACATCTAGAGGGAAACTTGAGTAAACAGTTTATGAGCCCAAAATAGAATAATATTATATGACCCATCACAAAAATTAGGACATATGCAAAGGGACATTCCTCCAAATAACACTGTAAAACTATGCAGTAATAATAAAATCTATTTCATTGGATAGATATTTACACCAAATTTACAAGGAAAATGATTTGATTGATTGACTGTTTGTGCAGGTTTCCCTGTATATGTGTGCCAGGGGTACCTCAATGAAGTGAGTCCTGAATGGTATAAGGTATCCCTGTCATGCGAGGATGATGTGTATGTAGATCACATCTCGTCTATCAATGTGTTTGTCTGCCCTGCAGCGAGTCCGTGCCCTTTGTCTCTAAGTACGCACATTCACGGCTGGCCTTCAGAGCTGTTCACATGAAGGACTACAAACTGCTGAAGAAGCTGACCAAGGATACAGAGAAAATCAGATTGGTAAGTCTCACATGAATATCATATGACTACTGGTACCCATGAAATAAACACTGCAGAATCATGGTTACCTATGAAGCATCTGCAGAATCATGGTTACCTATGAAACATCTGCAGAATCATGGTTACCTATGAAGTATCTACTGCAGCATCAGAATCCCGTATTTGTAGGCTATTTCATATGTAGTATTTTGAAAACAACACTAGCTAATCAAAATCAGATCTCGTTTCCTTCTTTAAACATATGTACATTCTTTAGCAAGTGTCCAAATATCTGAGCCTCTGATTTTAATGAGATTGGAAACAGCAGCTCTTCATATTTACACAGTTTAAGAACGTGACATTTAGTTGATTCTATTCCCTCTCTAGTTGAGCCACTGGCGGAGTGTAGTTGATCAGACTTCAGCTCTTCATCATGCCATTGCGCTGAAGGACAAGGCAGCCATGTTGATTCTGATGACAGATTACTACGACACTTCTGAAACAGCCAGCAGGAAGCAGAGACTAGAGAACTCCATGATGGACAGGGTCAACGTGGATAAACTAGACACAGGCTCGTAAGTGACCTCAGTAGAAGTGTATTGACCTCAGTAGAAGTGTATTGACCTCAAGTAGAAGTGTGTATTGACCTCGAGTAGAAGTGTATTGACCAAGTAGAAGTGTATTGACCTCAAGTAGAAGTGTATTGACCTCAAGTAGAAGTGTATTGACCTCAGGTAGAAGTGTATTGACCTCAATTAGAAGTGTACTTACCTCAAGTAGAAGTGTATTGACCTCAGGTAGATGTGTATTGAGCTCAAGTAGAAGTGTACTGACCTCAAGTAGAAGTTTATTGACCTCAGGTAGAAGTGTATTGACCTCAAGTAGAAGTCTACTTACCTCAAGTAGAGGTGTATTGACCTCAAGTAGAAGTATTGACCTCGGGTAGAAGTGTACTTACCTCAAATAGAAGTGTATTGACCTCAAGTAGAAGTGTATTAAATAAAGGTGTATTGACCTCAGGTAGAAGTTTATTGACCTCAAGTAGAAGTGTACTTAACACAAATAGAAGTATATTGACCTCAGGTAGAAGTGTAACTACCTCAAGTAGAAGTGTACTTACCTCAAGTTGAAGTGTATTGACCTCAATTAAAGTGTATTGACCTCAAGTAGAAATGAACTTACCTCAAGTAGAAGTGTATTGACCTCAATTATTTTTGGACATAGAAATTCAGCTTTATATTATTTTAACAACGAAGAATTTCAAAACATCTTTAGTCTGTCCAGGAACTCTTCAATAACTTATAGACACATTGGAAGAAGAATGGCACAAGATTCCTGTCCAAACTCTGAAATTTGTTACAAAGTTTTCCCACTACATACCTACTGGCCCTCAATTATAATTATTATTTTAGTATGTAACACACAATTCTTCCTTATTACATTACTTCCAGATACAACTACCACTCGCTGCATGTGGCGCACATTCGAAAGATCATGGCTAGCCGCGGTAGCAGGGAGGGGAACAATGCCCTCACCAAGGTGAACTTTGACCTCTACATTTATTAACTGAGCAGCATAAGATCCTGCCTTCACAATGTGTGTTGTATATACATGTATTAGGAGTGAATCAGTTGAGTGTTCTCCTGTACCATACTAGTTTTGGCCAGGCCAGAGCATTGGACTCACAATCCAGCATTTCAGGCCTTACAGATTGATAAACTTCTCCAACACCAAGGTCACAGAGATATTGCATAGTGGACATTGCACTTATTAAAGACATTGCAATGCCATCCTTGTCATTGACATAATCAACGTTATCTTATTTCTGCCTCGGATTCCTTTCAGGATTTGTCTGACGTCCGTGAGCAGAATACCATCAACAGACAAATTCTTATGGCCTACATGCTAGAACACAACCTGGACTATGAAACCATGAAACTTATCCTCGCTCACATGTTTCACTGCTTTGAAAGTAAAGAAGGGGAAATATCCTATGAATTCAATCAATGGCAGGTGAGGAAATGTCTTTATTTGATGAGCACTTATTAAAACTACTTGTGTCTATTTTTATGAAGCCTTTTTACAAAAAATGTTTTAATTTAAAACCTGCTTTCAAGATTACTTCACTCAAATCACAGCTTAGTTTGTGGCATGAGGAAACCTGTCGCCACTGCATCCTATCATGATCGCATCAAAAAGGTAAATTCCATGAACATTGATGCTGGATACCTGGGAGCATTCGAACTCCAGACTTGTGACTCCATAGTCTGACAATATACCACTTTGCTGCCTCTTGCCCAATGTAGCTTGACGTGATATATGGTGTTTCTGCTGATCTCTGCCAGTGGGGTTACCAATTTGGCTCATTCTGTAGAGCGGTGGACTCACAATTCAGGAACTCTGGTTCGAATCCCAGGATCAGCATGGTCCTCTGCTACCATGGTGCCCAATGTGGGCGTGTATGTCATTGAAGTAAAACTTGCTGTTGATCTCCCAGAGTGTGGATCTGCTGAAGAGACTGGACCGAGCTTTAGAGAGAGGTCATAATGAGCTGGCCGCCAAGTGGCTGAAGTACATCAGAACCTGCGACTCCCAGCTCAGGTTCTCCAACCTCCACATCACGGTGCTGACATCGTCCGACAAGGACTTGAAGAACTGCCCTCCCTCTCAGGTCAAGTGGGGAATCAAAATCCTCCATATGGTATGCAAAGTAGAACAGGAAATGACAGCTATGCCATGTTCGTATTCAGATATTATATTATACAAATGTAGCTATGTTATATATAGTTGTCCTATTAGTCTTGGCCAGCAGGGTTATCATTGGCTCAGTTAATAGAACATTGGACTCCCAATCCAGCGAGTCAGGTTCGAAAACCAGGATTGGTATGGCCCTGTGTCACATATTAAGAATATTAGTCAATACCCATAGGCATTGTGAAACTATTTAATATTTGGCCAAGTGCTATAGACCTACTTGCAGTCAAAGCTACCCGATGGATAAACAAGTTACTATTGGAAAATACATAGATATCATTTGCCTAGACACATACCTATTAACGCACCCCTCCAGTGCTGTATTGCTATATTGCTGTACTCGGCAGATCACCCCTATCCATTGTGCCGCATGTAATCCGGTACCCCTGGTCCTGGATCGACTCCTGAAGGTGGAACCAGACTTCCACATCTCAGACAGGACCAACCGCAGACCCATCCACTTTGCAGCAGCGGCGTCTGGGAGCGGAACGCTGGAATACCTCATCAAGCGGTTGGTGGTCTCACAACTTGTATTGAAATAGTGCTTCAGTATTCCTGCAAACGTCTTCTTCGGCTACGTTTCACGAAAGGGTCATATCGGTAGTCAGGAGATAAATAGAGTCCATGCAACAGTCAAAGTACAATGTGCCTCATGATTTACACCCAGACTGCAGTATGACCCTTTCATGAAACATAGGTCTAGAGAGCTTTCTTTCACTGAATACTCAATTTGCTGACCAACCTCCAGTGCTTAGATACAACGTGTTTCTGAAATTACGTGAGAGAGATAACTGGTCAGATTGGTTGGTTAAGCTACAGATGAAACTTGCTATCTCAATGTAACTAGATAAGCTATGCAGGATATTGAAGACAACTGAATGGTGCTTTCTTTGTTAGATATTTTCTATCCTCAGTTTGACCACTGTGACTCCATATTGACGTTGTGTTTATGGTGGTGTTCTTGCAGTGGTGCCAACATGTTTGACTGTGACCACTCCGGCCACACCCCACTTCAGTTTGCTGTCAGAGCGGACAGAGTCCACAACGTGGAGTTGCTTCTCAAGAAAGCGGAGGAACGTAAGTTGATCATGGATTTTGAAAATGTTTGGCTGACTTCACATGGTAGTACTGATGAAATAAGACAATATATGGAAAGTTGAGTGCTGCTTTTCTTTCAACGGAATGCTTGTTATTGACGTAATTGTCTTGCATTTGGTTGATATATGGGAACTTATCAAGTGAATCATTATTTAATAGTCTGACAATGAATATAGTGTACCTTAGAATCTCATTTGAAAGTGTTCTATGAACAATTGGATGTGTTATTTTATTAATGTCCCAAAATAATCAAACTTGTGGTTGCCATCTTGGATTTGGCAGTCATTTTGGAAAATTTCCGTTGTCCCCATATCCATATTTTCTTGTACTGGGGTGAAAATGACATCTGCCAAGTTCAATGCCTTTAACCCAAAGTGCGCAATTCTGCCTTTTTTTTTACACTTAGCTGCTACAGTGACTACACTACCATTATTGTGTCTTTATGTACAGAATATCTGAACTTTTTTCACGGCTCTGCGTGTGTTTTCTGTCCTTCAGGTGAGAGTGATGAGCCTAACCCACTGTTTGAGCGATTTGGAGTTGGATGTATCAATCGCCCCAACAAGAAGTCCTACACCCCTCTTCATATGGCCTCCGAGATGGGGCTATTGGTTAGTAACATGTCTTATAAAAGATATGCGATAATTCTAGTGCTTTTATTGTTTGAGAGGTGTCCTCATAATAGTCATACACCTTGGTTTGGTTGTAGCTAAAAGTTGTGACCTCACAAATGACTGTACATTAGAAAGATATTCAGCATGAATATTTTCAAATTGATTTTCTTTGAAGTGTAGATCAGCTACGATTTTGGATAAGTTCATTACCAGCATGATTTCTGGGGCATACAGGATTTTACAAGCTGAAATTTCTTGTAATCCCCTTGATGGATAAAATTCAGCTTGTTAAGACTTGAACGCCTTAAAGATCATGCCAATAACTAATAAAACATATCAAATATCTCTCCATAATATTAACCTCTGCGATGGTCTACTTGTTATTAACACATCAAACCTCTGACAACTCTCATGGTTCATGTCTGACAACCCTTCAGGACATTGCGAAGCTGCTGATCAAGAAAGGCGCCAAGGTCGATGCTGTGCTGGACACATCCAAGTTCAAGGTCACACCTCTGATGCTGGCAGCACAGTTTGGTCACTACGACCTCTTGGTGTGCCTGGTCCAGAACGGCGCCGTGGTCCAAAGGAAGGGTGTGTCTTCTTCACCATAATTTCTTAAGATGACCTTACCTCCTTTTGTCAAGGCTCTACATTAACATTTTGAAACACACATGTACACACACACATACAAAGGGTATATTTGGTTTAATAATTCAGTTAAAATATGGCACTCCCTTTTTTAAATTCGTGACACGAAAAGTGTATCGCCATGCGTCCCCAGGACTCACAAAAATTGAAACCTAAGTTAAACCCTGATACAGTAATAATACTTGAATAACCATTGTAGTTTGTACTTTCTGTACAGGATTCTATCATTGATTTCATCGTTGTTCTCATCAGATCGTCTGGGACGCACAGCTTTGGTGCACGCTGCCATGAATGGCAATGCCAGAATAATGTCATACCTATTGAACATCGGCGCCAATCCCAACATGGGAGACAACTCTGACAACACCCCGCTCCACTATGCAGCAGCATATGGCTGGTACTTCTGTGTCAAGATCTTGATCGATGCTAAAGCAAACATCAACGTTGGTAACGTTTGGAAGGTGAGAACCAGAGATGTCACTTTATCACAGCTGTCGGATCTATAGAGAATCTCACCCGTGTGTGTTTTCATATAGTTGTTATTCTACGAGTTTATAAAATACTGTAAATATGAAGCTTTACCGAGTATTTACGGTATTTTGTCAATGAGTAGGATAACTATATCAAAACACACTAGGGTGAGATTCTATTTATTACCCAATAATGCAGCTAATGCAATATACTCACGTGTAATGTATAAAAGCTGATAAATATTGCACCTCACATGTCTAGCTACCATCATCATATGTACCCTCTATGATGACAATTGATTGGTGAAATTGACAAGTCCATGCAAATCACGGACGTAAACAGCTCTCAAGCTCTCACAACATTAACCAACTGACCAATCAGAGAGATATGGTTTATAACTACTGTATATATTTGTATGATTAAATGCAATGCCAACCAGTAGCTTTAAGTCTTTAACTTGGCCTGTATCCTGTTGTGCTGTTTGTGCATGTGAGATGACAAGAACAATGACGTGACTTGACCTTGACCTTCAGACCACCCCACTGTCCATCGCCTACTTGAAGAGTCACCTTGGCATCGTCAATGTTTTCCTGACGCAGTCTGATGTCGATGTAGACTTCCAGGACGATGAAGGTCAGACCGACGTCTATCTTGCCGCTATTGTAGAAATGGTTACCTCACAAAATCTGTAATTGTCAAAACCTATTCCTAATTAAATTAAAGCAAACAATATTTTAAATTTTTCAAACCATTCGGTCACTATTGAACATATCGTTTAGTTTGCCAAGAGGCTTACTTGCTCAGTGTTTGTGAGTGTCTGCAAGAGTTGATGAGCAACATATTTTTACCATTAGCTGTTATTATGCAGCCCTGCATGGTTGTATGTGCTGGCTGAGGTATGCAGTGTTATCGTGTGTTGGCCGAGGTGTGCAGTGTTATCGTGTTGGCCGAGGTATACAGTGTTATCGTGTTATCCGCAGGAATGACGCTGGTGTCGACGGCAGCCTCCAGTGCACTGTATTCGGATCTCTACGAGCAGATGACATACCTCGTGAAGGACAAGGGCGCCCTCTGTACACTCAGCGACGTTGACGACAACACTCCCGTAACACCAGCCACCATTACTGCTTTAAAAAAAAAAAAATATTAATTTGATATTACTTTCTACCAGCTTGTGTTTGATTTCTGATTTTTTAAAGATTCAAAACATATTCAAAATATTATTCATCTTGCACCCTACAAATGTTGTATAATTATTTTTCTTGACCAACTTTATCCGTTACTTCAGCTAATGGTATTATCTTCAGTCCATGGAATTTCCCAGAATCGCTGACTCATTCCCATTGGCTGAAGTGTAATTTATTCCTGGAGAAGAATGTGGTGTGACATAGTACTAGTATACTGTATACTTTCAGCTTCACTATCTGTCGAAAAATGACGTCCTACTGGAAGGAACAGAAACCGTAAGTACCACATCATCATCTACAGAAGTGTGTATCCTCTAGCATCACATACAGTGTCCCCTCGATATAACGCTGAATTTGGGGTCCATGACATACCCCCCGCCCTATAGTAGCCGCCTTATAGGATAGTACAGGAAAATAACAAAAATAAAAATAGGGTCCACATCTGACCCAACCTTATATCCAAATGCACTCTGTATCGAACAGCCTTATATCCATGGGACACTGTAGCACATACAACATTGCACATTAAACATAACACATAGACCATAGGACATTAAATATAGCAGATAGACCATAGCACAATATACATAGAACATGGAGAATAGAAGATAGAGCATTTCACTTGACTAGACTGAGAACATCTATTCCAAGTGGTGACCTAGTGATAAAGCTACATCCGATGGGCATCAAGTAGATAAAAGTACTATGACATCTTCAAACATTTTCAGTTTTCTAAATATATTTCATAAATATTTTCTTACTATTTCATTCTTTTAGCTTATCAACTTTTTAGGAAAATCAATATATTAAATTCCATATATAATCAAGTTTGCATTGTGCTCTGTAAATTGATTGGTATACAAATTTGCTAGTATACTAAAACAAATGTTTTATAATGTTTTGTCAATCTGCGAAATATTGTACCGACTTTGTAGATGCCAATGTCAAGTGACGAGGCGATGGAGACAAGTGTGAAGATCGCCAAGCTGCTGATTGGCCATGGCTGCAATGTCAAGGCCGTCAACAAGGATGGAAGGACAGCCGTGATGGAAGCCATGGTTACAGTGAGTCCATATCTGTCCAGTCATCACTTGTCCCTGTGTCCTGTCGGACAGGAAACTACTTGCCCTGTAGGTAAAGAGCTTGTTAATCTGGGCTATTTTACTTGTCTGCCTGTGGATCATCCCAGGCAGGTGGGCAATCCCTACTGTATAGCCCTGGATGACCATGTAGTGAACATCTTTTGATGATGTCAAAATAATTTCTCTTGGAAGACTATCGCATACCATCAGTTAGCAAGGTAGAGATTTATAGGTTTGCATATCGCAATGGATCAAGGATTGGTGGAATGGGTGGTAGTGCAGTGGTAACATCATGGGATAATGGTGCCGAGTTTGAATCCCACCCTGAGCCATGGCACCAATGCTTGTGGAAGTTGCATTTCCTATGTGATCATGCCAGGATGCGCGGTCTATGCTGTGGCAGTGTAGTTGTCAGGTGTACTGCAACACTAAGTGCTACTGGTGTGGCAAATTGCTGAGTAGGGATGGATTAACTCAGTATCCCATAGAACTAATGGAACTAGGAATTAGCCACAGTAAGAAGAATAACCGGCCTCTCTTCATAACTTTCCAGGGCAACGTGAAGCTAGTGCAGTATCTGGTGGACTTGGGTTGTCCTGTGCTGACGGAACTTGACAAGGATGGCGACAACATCCTCCACTCCATGTGCTATGACCACATGGACCACATGAAGGATTTTCTGGCCATCATCAAACTGGCGGCCAAAACTGTAAGTTGTTACTGTGTGTTTTACTGTGAGTTGTTACCGCAGAGGTTACCGTCAGTTTTTACTTTATGAGTTGTGTGTTGTTACTGTGCAGTTACTATGAGTTGTTACTGTGCGAATTACTGTGAGTCATTACTGTACAGGTATTGCCATGTGTCAGGATTCACTTCCTCCATCTCGTCATCTAGGAATGGAGTAAACTCGTACATCATAGATGTGTGTCTGATCGTAACTTTGTTCACTCTCAAAATACTATCCCTGCTCGGAGATTAAGGAACATTTTCGAGTACAAAGTCATGCTCAACACAGTTTTGTTAACAAATCCCAATTTTAAGTTTGAGCTTGAGCATGAAATCGTACTCAAAACGTTTCCGTTGTACTCAAAATGTTTCATATTCTCAGAGCCTGGTTGTTTATTTTCCTACCGTATTTTGTCCTGTGGATGCCTATGTTTAGTAATATCCATCCTATCACTAGATACTTCCCTCTGTCAATATTATCTGTTTTATTTGGGAAGGTATTGGTCTGCATCAGAGGTAGGACATTGTTGTTTCATACAATCCTCTTCATGTGCGTACATTACAGGAGGGTAAAGGAGGAAAGACACAGAATCTGAGGAAGGCGTTCAGCGAGATGGCGTGTGTGTACAGCCACCAGGGTGCCACGCCCCTGATAGATGCTGCCATTCAGTACAGCTTGTGCACGGTATGCTAATTCAATAGCATGCAAGGCCTTGTATTACAGTGCTATTATATCCTATAGATTATTAGAACCAATTTATTTTATAAAAACGCAAAATTTTACTCCTATAAAGTCACATATGTGACTTAGAAAAATACAGTTTCAGTTAACTCCGATTTTGATTTTCTATTTATACAAGGCTGTTGTTCATGTCCAGTAGGGGTTGTCAACACTACCCTAGCTTGTCTGAGTGCTATGTAGATGTAGTCATGTAATGTTATATGGTCTTATTGAGCTTGGCCAGAGGGGTTACCTCTTTGGTTGGGTTGGTAGAGCTTCAGTTTGAATCTTAGGATTGGCAGTCTTGCTGTGTGTATATAGTGACATATGTTATGAACCTATCCTTCAGACTACTGCCTCTACAAATAGTTCATTGGAGGACAAGGAAGCTGTGAGACGGCTGTGGAAGAGAGGGCGGGATTTAATCAAGTTCCTCATTGAAGAGTTCAAACTCGACGTGAACGTTTTTGTCCATGAGAAGTACTATGAAAGAGAGAAAGACAGACCTACTGAGGAGGAGAATAGATATCACACCTACGGTAACACTAACATATTCATTTGCAGCTAACCTGTGTCTTGAGTACATATATCAACAAGCAAATTCTGTAGGAGGTCAAAACATAACTTTACCCTATGCTGTTCTGTCTGTTTAGTTTCTTGGTATTTTTTGTGCACGCATCAGTGTTGATTGGACTGGGTGCTACTGCAATTTCATTCACCTCAATCTAAAATGCTGAGTCAATCTGTTCCAGCCAAATGCAGCGTGGCAATGATTCTTTGTCAAGTTGGATGCTGCGAGTACGGGCAATTGCGCGAGGACCATGAAGCGGTGTACCCCGCACTGAGACTGATGATGAAGTACAAGCCAGATATGAACGTCCGGGAGTTGACTGGTCACACCGCGTTGTCCTGGGCCGTGGAATGCGGGAATCTCTGTGTCGCCAACATCCTGGTCAGTTGTACTGTGTACTTGATGCCAGATCTCAGTGTCATCTACTTCTGTCCTGGCTCGGGATCATCCACTCCTTCACCGTCATCTCATCCTGTGTCTAGAGATTATCTTCACCATCGTCTCACCATGTGTCTAGAGATTATCTTCACCTTCGTCTCACTGTGTGTTTAGAGATTCTCTTCACCTTCATCTCAATGTGTGTTTAGAGATTCTCTTCACCTTCATCTAACCGTGTGTCTAGAGATTCTCTTCACCCTTCATTTCACTCTGTGTCTAAAGATTATCTTCACCTTCATCTCACTCTGTTTCTAGAGATTCTCTTCACCTTCATCTAACCATGTGTCTAGAGATTCTCTTCACCTTCATCACACTGTGCCAGAGGATATTCTTCACCTTCATATCACCCTATGGAGATTTTCTTCACACTAATTTCACACTGTGCCAGAGGATATTCTTCACCTTCATATCACCCCATGTCTGGAGCTATTCTTCTGTCCTGTCTGATCTCACCGCTGTCCATCATCTGCTGTCCGGTGTCTGTTCCCAGGTAGAGCACAGCAATGCCGATGTCAACACATACTTCCACAAGACAGAAGACGACAAGAAGTACAAGATCTGGATTGTAGTTATTGCAGCAATGTAAGTTCTCCTACACTTGCTTGTAACAGAAATGATACTATGTTATGATAAATAACCTCCTGTTGCATATTGGTATATTGTTGTTTAGTTGTTGAACCTATTGCATTGCCATTCAGGATATTCTGGATGTGACTGTAAGAGTTGGATGTGATCTGAATGTTATCATATTGTTGTTTTGTTGTTTCACCTAGGAATGATCAGCGTATGTTGGATCTGATTGTGAACACTGGCTGTGATCTGAACGTGGAGGATGGGAGAGATGGCAGCAAACCTCTCCATGCAGTCATCCTCAAGTCTGAGAAAGCTGGTGGGTCTGAACTTAGCGTTCCATCTTCTTCAGATGGCATCACAAATGGGTGAAAGATTCCCACAGTGACATTAAACTCCATAATCACTCACTCACTCTTCAGATGGCATTCTTCTGATTTGGATCACAAACATATAATCTGTCATTTAAGTGTGTCATCATGAACTCTGTAACTACCTCAACAATACACACCACCATGATCACATGAGACCCTCAATAATACACACCACCATGATCACATGAGACCCTCAACAATACACACCACCATGATCACATGAGACCCTCAACAATACAC
>JAUTBQ010168663.1:0-11959 GCA_032361185.1 Lepetodrilus ovalis | reverse complement strand
TGTGACAGCCCCTTATTGAAACCCGGGCACATACACTGTTGTGTGCAGCCCTTCATGTAGCCAAAAGCATTGCTACTAATGACCAAGGCTGTGATTGCCAATGTTGATTGGCATTCCATGATTGTTCTTAAAAATAAATCTAATTCAATTGCCCATGCTTTCTTCAATATACTGATCACATTTATCGTCCCATCTAGCAAAGTAATTATGCTCTATAGACAACTCACTTTGATTCCTCATTCTGAAGATTAGTTCACTTTCATTACTAAAAATTATCGAGAATAGTTCGGACTAGTGTCATTGTCTGTGGGCTAGTCATTATTTCATTGAACTAGCCCGAAGGGCTAGTGCAAAATTTAGTTAAGTTCTATCCCTGTATTGTCATTCAAAAACTGGAATGTTTAATTGAATTAGTACTTTACATCATAGTGGGAATATTTCTCCCATACACAACAAAACTGGAATTAAATAAAAAGAAATGAAAGAGGCATGTACCTAGGAGGTGTTTTTGTTCTCCAGTGTTGAGGTCCTCCAGTATCACAGTACAGCCACTGGTGTACACAAACAGACCTGGGGAGACAATAGCCAGCTTAGTAAAACAGAAATGATAGAAGAAATAGAAAAAGATGTCATAAAAAATTCACGTTTTCTGAACATAATACTATGACACATAAACGTTGTCGAAAGTACTATTACACACTTCTGCCAACTAACCTGTATCTGCGTGCCACGCCATATTGCCCCGCCCATTACCATTGTAGCCAATCACAGACTTGAGTTTGAGACCCGCCTGGTTAGGAGGGGCAGTGTACCGCCTCTGTGGACGAGGAAATACAGCATTGTAATGGTGACGCCAAGAGTATAATGTAAATAGTCATATAACAATAATACATTTACATGACAAAATTGAGGAAAGCATAACTATCATTCATGCAAGTGAGAGAAAAAGCCTGCTACTGAAGTAGATACCTGGGCCATGGAAGACGACTTTTCCCGCTTGATGAAGTGTTTATGTACAGTCGGTGGAAGACGAATCTCAGATTCTATTTTCCTTTCAAGTCCTGCTGATGTTTGACGACCTCGCTTGATCGGCGTATGCACCACGGGCGAGTGGAGATGGGCGTGGCTGAATGAACTCCCATGGGTAGGGGGCTGAGACAGAAAACAAACAGGTAACATTAGTCACCGACTGTAGGTCCACGCCATCTACAGACAGCTGACCATTTCTCAGACACAATGAGAAATTATTAATTGTCCTGGGGTGCACTAAGTTCTGCGAGGCTCATTGTTATCATTTTGCTGATTTTGAATGGAGCTCTGATATTTCATCAACAAATGCCGGTGTGTAGATTACCTGGTTCTCCATCATGACGATGTCCAGTTCTCTGTTGTCCAGTTGAGGAGGACACGTCTGTACGTCTCTCTCGCCGGTCACCGAGTCCAGGTCATCTACTTCTGAAACAATCAGAGCAGCACATGATCACATGAGACCCTTCCGATTGGCATAGTGTAGTGCTAGGCATTACACAGTCTACAAATACATCAAAATACTGTAGGACGTCATTCAAAAAGCGACATTCTGAGTGATATTTCTGTTCAAAGACAAATGAAACTAAAAGATATCTGTGCAATACCAAGTGAGAAAATGATGGCCGATTACACAAAGAAAACATTCTGTAACACGTACCTCCATTGGACTGCTTGTAGATGGAGCTGATGTCGTCCAGTCTGACTGGAGAGCCTCTGACAGCAGGCTTAGGAGGCGAGCGTCGTGGGAGGTCCGTGTACGACCCGGTGAACGACCTGCTCATGTCCTCCAGCCGTGACGTCACGTCTAAACCATAGGAAGTATACACATCTATAGGAAGTATACACGTCTAAACCATAGGAAGGATTCATGTCTAAACCATAGGAAGTATACACGTCTAAACTATATGAAGTATACACATCTAAACTATAGGAAGGATACACATCTAAACTATAGGAAGTATACACATCTAAACCATAGGACGTATACACGTCTAAACTATAGGAAGGATACACATATAAACCATAGGAAGTATACATATCTAAACCATAGGAAACATATAGGCATCTAAACCATAGGAAGTATACATGTCTAAACTATAGGAACAATACACGCCTAAACTATAGGAAGGATACATGTCTAAACCATAGGAAGTATACATATCTAAACCATAGGAAACATATAGACATCTAAACCATAGGAAGTATACATGTCTAAACTATAGGAAGGCTACACGTCTAAACCATAGGAAGGATACATGTCTAAACCATAGGAAGTATACACGTCTAAATTATAGGAAGTAGGCACATCTAAACCACATATAAACCATAGGAAGAAAGTAGAAACATCTAAACCATAGGAAGTATACACAATGCACAACAATACATAAACATCAGCATAGCATAATACAATGAGTAATTCTTTCTATGGACTCTAATCAGCAAGTATCAGTCGCAGCCAGACTTAGAATCTAACATAAACATAAACTGTTCCAAGTGTTAGACATATCCTAAACACAAACAGAGTTGTTCAGGATGTTGCTGTTCTACTTAATTGCTTACCTAATTCCTTGGCTCCATAAATCTTTTCAGGGTGTCTACCCCTAAAACAGAAAAGGTAGTCCTCTTATACATGTGCTCTTGTTAAATAAAAGAATGAGACTGTTCTAGTCCCACTAACCCACAGCCCCACCCACTGCTATGTCCCACAGATACATGGCCTCTCCAACCCCGCCCACTGGGATGACTAGGCAGCTACTCACTCTGTGGGTGTGGGTGGTCTGAAGGCCAGGAAGTCCCACAGATACACGGCCTCTCCCACGCTGAGGAAGCCCTCTCCGTCCGGCGTGAACAGCACGGTCCGGATGTCCTCGCTGTGGCCAATGAACACCTGGAAGTTGATGTCCAGATTCATGGCGTAGTTCCAGATCTTGACCACCCGGTCTCCAGCGGTAGCCAGGTATGCTCCGTTGTCCGAGGTTGTCAATGACGTGCAGCCACTTCGGTGGATGTGGTTCATCTGTAACGAAAGGTGTCATGTCTCCCTCAATCCTGAATGGAAAGTGGACTTGATATCGAAGCCAATGCCGGAATGTAATTTACAGAAAATTTACAGTGCTTGATCTGGTGGTTAGTCCTATCAATGACAATATTCAGTCTTTCTTGGATTTCAAGTTGCATCAACCTACCTCACTCAGCAGCCTTCCAGTTCTGGCGTCAAACTTGATGAGTTTGTTCTCTGTGGTAGTGACAAGCAGATGACCAGTATCCCGAGTGGAGTAAGAAACTCTCTCAGCCATGTCCAGAGTCGTCTTAAAGTTGTCCGTGGGATTGATGTTACTGATGTCCAGCCTCAACACCTGATGAATAACAACATTTTCTTTATTTAATAATATATAGCAAACATGACATAACAGGAGGATATGAATATCAGCCATATTCTTTTTCACCAGTACACAACCGTAATTCGAACCTCTCACTGGGATGACAAAGTCACGTAGACCCACCTCATCGAGACTTTTGGCGTCCACCACGCTGACGGTGAAGTCTGACGGACCAATGAACGCCATCCTCCGCCCACAGGGGCTGACCGCCAGCGCGTTGGGGGCGTGTTTCTCGCCGCGAGCCACGGTGTTGGCCAGAGTCCTCAGGATGCTGTGGTCCGTGGCGGCATTGTACAGCGACAGGGATCCCAGAGAGTCCGAGCTGTACAGGTAGTCTCCTGTCACCGAATACGCCAGCCCCGTGATCTTTCCTCGATGTTGTCTGGACAGAATAATAATAACAACAATAATAATGGGGACTTATAATAAACTAGATTCACCCACAAACGCATGCTCAGAGTGCTACATTTTCTCAATGGATCGGTGTGCATTAAGTTTTCCTTCTCAACTCCCTGGGGAGTATACTAGAACAGCCACAGTAATAAAAGCAAAAATACAAAATTAAACACCTAGATATATTCATTGTAAGATAAGCAAAGGTATACTTCTCGACTCAATATGAATGGTATTTTACCACAACCTAAATCCAGCAGATCTTATATAAATAACTTGTTTAATATTGACAATGACTTTTGCCATATTTCAGTGCAGACAGACATTTATTGCCTGTTCCTTGTGTGGGTGTCTGATTCAATCACTGACTAACCAAGTAGTAACCAAGGTCACAAATTCCTGACAGATCGAAAAGATATAAAACTACAATGACCTGTGTTCTGCCAGAATGCTGGTGGTCTGGACGTTGAAAACTCTGACTATTCCATTCTCAAATCCACAGGCGACAATCTGACGTGACGGGTGGTAGCTGATTGCACAGGAACATTCATTGGGAGAACTGAAGTCATATAGCTGAAAGGTGACATGCATGGATATATATTATTGATGATAACAGTTAAATTAAGCAAACTCATCATAGCTCTTGAAGATACTATAGACTAATTATTACCATTCTGGCCCCCGTTTCACGAAGGCATCCTAACTATTTAGGAGCTCCTAAACAGCTATCACCTGGCAACAAGCGTTTCACGATGACGTCACAAGTCTTATTCCTTCATAAATTGACATCTAACTGATTGATTTATTGAATTATTGCTTTACGACATCTAACTGAAACTGGGTCATAAAGTTAGGAGCTCCTAAAGTTAGGACACCTTCATGAAACGGGGGCCTGGTAAATAAATTTTGAACTGAGCTTAGCTGGGGTTTTAATAATTGTAGTTAACAGCGGCTTTCAAGATTCTTTCACTTTTATGTCAGTTTAGGCAGAAAACCTGCAACAGCTGTAGCACTGAATAACAACTGTCACTGATGCACTAACGATATCAATATATTGTCCAGTAGAATTGAAACCATACAAGCTCGATAACTGGCAAATTGTCAATAGTCATGATTGTATATAGAGCCCAGACAACCACAAAGGAGTGGAGTCAGCCACACACAGCGGATCTCCCCACCTGCTGCAGTGTCTCCATGTCCCACACCCGGATAGTGTGGTCCTCCGACACAGTGGCGAGGTGTTTCCGGTACGGATCAATGGCCACTCCGTTGACCCGTCCAGTGTGAGACCTCATCATGGTGGTGTACGTCTTGGTCGACACGTCCAGTGTGCCTAGGTTGCCCTGAAAATGGGGAAATATTCCAATAATAATTCATGCCCTGTTGTAAGTACATGTACATGTAATACCTAAAAATATATTTTTCTTAAATATAAATGTAACCTAAAAAAAATCAATGCTGTTAGACGATGGTATTAAAATCCAGTAAATCAAATGTAATTGAATATCAAATACATGTTATAATTTCTCGTTTTACTTAGCACAACAAATGTCCACGTACCGATGATGTTCCAGCAAGAATGTGAAGTCCATCAGGAGAAAGGCTTACAACAGTGACAGGCCCTTCATGCTCTGTAACAACCGAACCATACAATACACTAAACATTGTGGAAGGAAAAACATAATCTTCAAGATATCCATAAAAGTAATCAAAATGACCAACTCGTACATGTACAATGGTTTGCAAAATTACAGACATGAATTCTGGATGTTTTCGTACCTGCTTCTAGATAGATGTGAGCAAAATCCAGCGGCCAGAGTCTGAGGTAGCCGTCGTCCGAGCCGGTCACACAGAAGGTCTCGTTCACGCTGATACTGTTGATTCCCAGGCTAGAACCTGCTGACAATAATAACAATATCAATCTCTGTGCTGCCCAGACATAGACACACAATAATGAGGACTCTGGAAACTCATCCCCGGTCTGCCACTGTGACTCACAACTATTACCATCATAACCTTCATCATGGTAGTGATAGTTCAGCTAGCTAAACGTCATAGTAACGGTCCCATGTATTACTGGATATTCGGCAACTGGAGATGACCAAAAAGCAATGACATTGTAGATCTCTGTAGTTTTACCTGGCTTGTGTGTCTCCTTGTCCTTCCTGGCTGACTTCAGAGTTGGCAGCAGTCTCTTCACATACTTCACAGTCAGCTTCTTGTAGTCTATCTGTAGAATGTACCCAGACCGACTGCTGGCATAGCTGCAATACAATGTCTCGTGTTATTTGGAAGTACTGGGCCCGATTTCTCCAAACATTTTTTTTGCCCGAGTTTGAGATTGAGATTGAGAATTTGCTCAAATATTGATTGATAAACTGCATGTTTTGCTACTTTTGGAATATTGTAATATTTTCCAAACCAAAAGTTAATTATTCTTTCCTCTTGGAATTAATAGAAGCAGTATTTATACACCGACGTAATGCTTGAGAAAAAGGTATGCCTACATGGTAGCACACTATATAAGGAAAGGTTACAAGGTATGGTAGTTTTTCCTGTTAGATTGATAGAAGCAGTATTATTACACTGACACAATGCGGTCCTCTGGGTCTTTGTTAGCCTGGTAGCCAGCCTCGAAGGAGACGTCGGTAAACTCCATGTTGTGGTACTCTCCAAGCTGGACCGGGGCTGACCTCAGTGACCCCTCCTTAACACGCCAGAACCTGATGTTGTCTCGACCACACGATACCATCCTGGAACATACATACCGATGAGAACTAGCACTACATAGCAGGGCCGTAGCTAACTATTTTAGCATAGGGGGGCAGTAGGGGGCAGTTGAATGAAAATAACAAAGTGATATCGTGATTTTTGAGAAATAACATAGTTGGGGTAAAATTACTAGGAGGGCAACTCCCACCCCTGCCCCATGGCTAGCTATGGCCCTGCATAGTAAACACTGGGAAGTGCAATAAAGAAAATCACAATTTGAGATATTATTTAAGAATGTCATGAGTTATCTCCCCTAAAATCATCAGTTATCTCCCCTCAGTAATAGTTTCCAGATACTAGCTCACCGTGTGTCATCAAAAGCAGCTATTTTCATGGTGGAGATGTCGATATCAGAGTGAGCCTTCGCCATGACTGTTACTTCCCGACTCTTGGCAACCTTCGATGTATTCCAGATCACCACCATCTGCAAATGAGGTGCTTTTATATATACAGAGTGAACAAAAAACATACCGAATTCATTTTCCTTTGATATTTGGTCAGATAGAGGGTGCAATTTAATACGCTTCAATATTCTAAAATTAATATGGATATATTATTTAGAGAGATCAAGTAATGATGTGCACAATGTACATACAGTCTTTCCGTGGTTATCCTTTCCCACTCCACACAGCACATTGCCTTTATGTGAGAAACTGTCAAACAGAAGGGTTGAATTATTTTTATTGTAGATGCAAAAGTGCCTGTCAATTACTTGAAATTTTAGGCAAATATGATTTCAATCTTAAGATCACATCAAACACCAACTATTAAAATGTTTGCTATGCTACTGAATTTCGATATAATGTGATTATAAATGCTTGTACAACAGGCCACCAAACATTGTTCTGGTACGCAATGGATTCTCTATAGGACGTACCTCAGAGAAGACAGCGAGTGGACGTGAGTCTTGCACATAGACAGACATTCCCCAGAAGTGACCTTCCAGATACGGACAATGCTCATCTGTCCAGTCTGACCCGAGGCCAGCAGTGTGGAGTTGCCGTTCAGTGTCAGACAGGAAATCTGTAATGTCAGGAGAAATACGTAAACATGCTTACCATGGTGGCCCATGCATTGTATGGTAGACCGCTCAGGTTGCAAGTTAAGCACGCTCGGGCACGGACAGTAGTTGGATGGGTGACATAACCTGAGAGTATCTAGGATTCAAGCCTGCCCCACACAAAAACACAAGTTGAAAAAGTTGTGGTGTCACCTTAAGCAAGTGACTTAGATGAATGGTGCCTCTGTTCACCCAGCAGAGAATGGGTACCCGATAGGAAAAGATGGAAATGTGAATGTTAACCCTCTAGCGCCTGCAACACGGCACCTTGGTTGTATACTCCCAAGGGAGTGGAGATGGAATATGATTGCACAGTGATCCGCTGAGTGATGTAATAATGAAAACGCCAATGAGAATCGATGGCTGGAAATTAGGTGCTAAATATTCATTATTATAAAATCCATTATAAATAATGTCAATATTTCCATGATGAATATACCAATTGAGCTTCACAACCAATATATTAAGGAAATACTTCATAACCAACAAACTGCTAGAAGATGTTCAGAAATATCCTTACCTTGTCGGTGTGTCCTAGGAGAAACCTCTGATGTCCGTTTGAGATCTTCATAATGACCACCACAGCATGACATGGGTAGACGACGGCCGTCCCATTCAACGTCCATACAGCCTGGAGACATAGGACAGCACACATTACTCACATCATTGGGGATTTACATGACCCATTAATGCTTTTTAGTACAGCATGCATTTAAAGGGAAGAAAACATGGGACATCCATGGCTAAATATTACAAATATTAAATACATTTAAAAAAAAATACAACATAGTTTGTTTTTAAACAGAAAAGTTGTTTTTAATTTTTTTTCATATTTACCTCTCTATACGTTCCTCCACCAAAACCAATAATTCTCTTTAGTTTCATAATAGGATCAGGCTCTAGTCTCTGAAAACATACAATAATTATTACATTTCAATAAATGGTGTTTTTAAAAAAGAACATGTAATGTCCATTAGCAATAATCGATGCAGTCAATGAACCTTGTGTTTACTATCTACTATATTCTTCGCAATGCTTTTGATATATTGATCTGCTTGAAACTGTATTGAATTAACTCCAATATGTCTAGATTGCTTTAAGAATTCACTTACACTGTATGTTGGTGGTGGTGGGGCCATGTTTTCAGGACCAATAATATCATCAGCCTGAAACAAGAATTCCAAATACCCATATTCTTTAATGGGAACCAATGATCATACAATTCTTCTATAAACAGCTGAACAAGGTTATTTGTATATTAGCATATGGACATCATATCTGTGAGTAATCTTATCCTACCTGCAGTCTGCCTTTTCTATGTGATTCTTCATCAGGATGAGCGAAGACATGAATCTCGCGGTTGTCCTGTAAAGTCAAACTGTCCAATCCAATGGCAGGGAGTTCTGACGTCACAACCTGGCGACGTGGTTTCTGTAGCAGGTAATAACTCAATAATAATCTGCCAGATAATGTCTAACACTATTTTTTCTTATGGGCTCCCACGTTTTTCATTAGCCATGAGATCATGAAAATCCAAGATATCTCTCGTTTCCTAATTTTACCATGTAAGTAGATTATCTCCCCTTATGTGAGCTGATCTTGCATGTTCTGTAAATTAACCATCTTGAATTAACCATTATTCATACAGTAGTATGTATATTACCGGTATGTTATGTACTCTTGTTCCACCATGGGTAGTTCTAAGAGAATAAAAACTGGGCTCTGAACTCTGAAGAAATCTGACTTGAGTGACATTAATGTTTGGAAAATTAAGGATTTCAGTTAAAAATAAACTCCTCCAAGGTAATGCAATATGAATGGATCGTATTTAATAAAAATGTAGGTGCATACTTCTTTAGGGCAAGTCAGCTTGTGGATCATAGAAACTCTCTCGGACACACATTTACTGACATCCAAGGTTCTGGGAACAATCCTCCTTGGACTGGGGTTAGACTTGAAACTGACTGTGAGCAGAGAAACGTGGCTGTGAATTACTTTAAGAAATACATACCATCCAACATTGTGCAATATTCATGAAATGGGATATTTTCCTGTTTGATTAACCACATTAAGATTAACTAACCAACATATAATTAAATATTAATAATGTAATGCAGAATTTAAGAGTACTTTGATACTGTATATCATTAAGTAAAATCCATCTATTAAATTGCCTACCACTCTTGTTAGGTTGTGATTCTACAGTCTGTATGGAATCATGAGGTGCTTTTTTGCCATCAGAAGGAAATCTGAAAAATAAGTGAATGTTTACAAAATAACATTGTAAATGCACATGCTTTCTTTATATCGATAATAATGTGCAACCTTGGCCTGCCATATATGTTGTACTGGAACAGCCATAATCCTAATTCCTATTGATATAAACTGAATAAAAATAACTGTAGTCGTCCAGTACAATCTCTCTGAAAGTGGTTCCTGCGTGGTAATTCTGATGATCACCTGATGAGATCGTAATGGTCGTGCCACTGATCTCCCTTGTACAGAGGGAAGGACATCTCTCGCGGCATAGGACTGATGCCCGTCCCCATTAGACCTTGTCTCTTGGCGTCGTCTAACGTAATGCCTGCAACAGGAAGGACATGATGTAGAATCTGGAAATTGTGAATTTCCATTATAGTATTCTTTAGAGCATACGTTTATGGTGGGTCATTTTCATGGCTATGCTTGGATGTATGAGAAAACTTACCAGGTACGCTTCACAGAATTGATCTAATAGTGCTTCAAGACATTTTACTCTATATTATTGTTTGAATGCTATGGTTATTCAGTGATGATGTTGAGCTCATTTAATACTCTCTTTCTTTCTCTCATACACACATACACACCAGTGACCATACACACAATCTAAAACTGTTTTCCCATCACAAGAAATTGGTACAGATACTGCATCCTGGCCAAGTGAGAAAAAATAAAAAATCACGTTCTTCACTTACCTGGGTCATACAGCATGTCGCTGGTAAATATGTTCTTGACGATTATGTTGGCACAGAGACGAACATTCTTGATGTAGGAGAACTTGCGGTTCAAGTACATGGACAGGATATACTGGAGGTCTAGACACAGAACTGTCCACTTGATGGACATCGGAGTAGCCCCAATGTTATCTGAAACAAAGAGTATGAATTGGCATAAATTTATAACTTCCAATAGGTTATGATTTGCTAGTCTTCAAGGTTAAAAATAGTCCACGATTTTAAGTTAACAAAAAAAACACACAAATCACAAATTATGGATATATATGATCATTACAAAATGGCAGTGGCACGTACGCACCCCTACAACTACTCCCAGTCTCAGCATGGACCGATCCACCAAATGGACTGGTCACAAAAGGAAACTGCAGCCATGTGGACGTGGACTTGAACTCTCTGAACAAGTTTGAGAAGGAAACTCGGACCACCATGTTGTCGTGTGTAGCCAGGTCCAGATGCACCACAAAGTACTTGGACGGAATCGGCCGGAACATCAGGTAGAAGTATCGGCCGGTGAGTCCCAGCGACTGTGACGTGGTCTTGGGCAGCTGAATGTAATTGCCAGCCGGAATGTGCCCAGTCACACGGAACACTGTTCCCTTCACGGTCTTGTCCTGGAATATAGTGAGTAATGCTTGGCACTTTGACATAAAATTTAATTTACAAATATTGAAGGACATAACACACTTGCTATCATAATAATCAAACGGTACTACAAAGTACAATGTCCCCTCGATATAACATGGTTCGATACACAGCGGATTTGGATGTATGGCAGGGTCAGATGTGAATCCCATTCTTATTTTTGTTATTGAGGGGACACTGTATTAGAAGTAATATTTTTAGTATTCATATACAAACCATTAATGCAGTTACTTCCCCTTCTTTGGTTGATTTCTTCCATGTTGTAAGATTGAAGTGTTTGAAAACATTGACATATGGATGCTGCCAAACTGAAAGAACAAAAATAATTATAATATTAATAATTTTCAATTCTTTACAAGTTACCAGTATGCCAATATATATTAGTAAATAGTAATCATAACAGAATACATTTTCTATAAATAAATTCCAAGATCAAAACTTTAAATATATCCAAACGTGTCAAAGGTTGGTCCACGAAAATAGTAAATACACGTATGTTGTTTGTAAATTGTAATCACAGTAACACTGAAGTTAACGAAACATGACAATATAACAGATAGTGTTGTGAATTGCATATTCATATTAATAATCCAAATGGTCATTAAACATGTTAAAGGACTTCTCCGGTGCCAGAACAAGTTTCTTCTAATGGATAGTTTAGCATGTTTTAGAACATTTTTAGTCTA
>JAUTBQ010168652.1:0-11960 GCA_032361185.1 Lepetodrilus ovalis | reverse complement strand
TCTTATTTATGAACTTCAATTAAATAAATAAAATAGAAAGAACTGAACAATTATGTAAAAGTGTATATGTTTGAGGATGGAATGATGAATACTATTTTTAGAAATCAAAATATGTTGAAAAAAGTAGCCTACTATTGGCGTAATTGTAGTTTGTTCGTAGCTATCACTAAGTGCTTTTCACGCTCTGAATGACAAGTGTACATTAATTTACTGCTTTTGATTGATTGAAGTATTGCTTTACGTTGCAGTGGAAATATCTCGCCCATAGGTGATGACTAATTTAATGCAGGTGGCTTTCACTATCGAAAATTGAGTTTGTGATTGGTTTAGATTAATTAGTGCGATATTACCGGTTTACTGTATTACCAGCTGTTATGCCAGTTTTAACGATACACTCAGTAATTTACGTAAAGACATTCAACACTTCCCGACAAATAATATAGGAATGTGTATATTTTATTTAGACAAAATTTTACTCAGAGAGTTCTTGTACATCATGTGTGCATCTAGATAGATTTCACACAACATTTATACTTAGATATTCGATAGTAAAAGGCTCTAAAAATATCTTATCTCTGATGTTTGTGAACCAAAGTATTACCAGACTTTCAAATCGTTCATACTTCGGTGAACAACTGTTAAACTGTAAAGTGTCCCCTCGATATAACACGGTTTGATACACAGCGGATTCCGATATAAGGCAGGGTCAGACGTGGATCCCATTTTTACTTTTGTTATTTACCTGTACTATCGTATAAGGTGGGTGCTATAAGGTGGGGGATATGTCATGGATACCAATTTCAGCGCTATATCAAGGGGACACTGTACTGTCAATTTTTAAGTGACACTTACTGCTGCGAAATCTAGTAGGCTATTCTACGTATCTTGCAATTGCCTTGACCAACCAGGGCTCGACAGTAAGGATTGTCCGCCTGTCAGGGACAGGTACGATTCACAGGCGGACAGGTGAATTAGCCCAGATTAACAAGCCTTTTACCTACAGTTACATGACCAATAGGGCATAGGGACAGGCGACTCAAAAAGTTAATGTCGAGCCATGTCATGACACGCGTATATACGGTAGTTTCCTGTGGTGTCTGATGTGAACAGCCTGTTTACAGTCAGTACGGATCGGTGATCTGGTATTTGACCCAGATCTGGACCACTGGTATGTCTGTGCTGGCTGAAGCCTGGTGTAGTCTAACAGGATGTGGATTAGCTCCGAGTACAGTAATCACACTACAGCCGTGCAGTAGTAGAGTAGACATATCCCAATAATCGTGCACAACTATTTCTTCACCAGGTTATTTTAAAGGCATACTACTATCAACATGATCAAGGCTGATTGACCTATATAACGGACACATTTCTATTTGAGACTACTTATGCTTGATTTGTACACCCAAAAGTTTTTATTTACTGATGTACTTATTCCCCAACACTCAATGACTAACCAAAATATTTTGTATGAATTACGGTTACGGACCCATAATTATCTTGTCATTGATGCATTCAACCAAACTTATAGGAAAGTTACAGAATGTTTTATGTAATCTCCCTTTGCATGTGCATAATAGAAGCCAAGATGGATACCGCTAGTTTTTGCAATCGAATCAACCTATTTGCGCGGTTGTAAATAATCCTGGAATGCCCCATCTACCCATACAGCAGTGGAAATTATTTTAGAAGTACAAACATGATTTTATGTATGTCAAGTGAATGTAGTTGTACCTAAGAAATAGTCTGTGATATTATTAATACATGTATCTGTGATATTATGCCTTTAATCAGGGGTCGAAATTAACTTTAAAACTTACTAATCCGAATAGTGATACAAATAACAAAAGACATGAATTTCTACTAGTCCTTAGGATACCTAATTAGCATGAGGAGAAATGGTCCGGACTAGCGGACTAGTTAATTTTTATTGCTGCTTTAAATTATCCTGGACGACTACTAGTTGACTAGGAAAATCTGGTAGTCGTTTTCGCCTTACAAACTATCACACTAAATACAGGTTTATTTGTATGTCAGTGACCTTGAGCTTTCAACATATCCTTTTTGACATGTTATGCTCCTTAAACTTTCAACTAATAGTTTTCATAATTCTTCAACATGTTTTTCTATATGTCCTCAACAGTAAACTGTATTTTTTTCATCTTCGAAATAGTATAATGGTACAGAATAATTAAAATTCTCTGGGAAGTTTGAGTGTCCTACACAATTGTTAGATGTACATAGTTAGTTGTCTGTCAAACATCACATGCATATAGGTTCAAGCTTGTAAGTAATGCTATCTTTGCAGTGGAAATCAATATTTACATGTTTACCTGGGGGGAAGATTGGGACGCAGTATCTGTTAGCACTGCTATTCTAGGTCTCACATTTGTAGTCAGTTTGCAGTAAAATTGATGTTTTTATTTGAACAGAATATATTTTCTTTCCAGTCATTAAAGCCAAAGTCTGGGTTATTCTGTTTGCTCATCAATGATGCAAGGGAGACAACTACATTGGAGATGCCTGATCATGAGAACTCTTTTGTGATGAAGGTGAGAAAAAAGGCTGTTGTTGAGGCATAATTACTGTAGATCATCAAATGTTATCGTCATTAAACTTCAGCGTCCAGTGGATTATCGACCTATTACTAGCGTCATAAAATGTTTGTCAATATGCTATACATCTACCGGTGTACGGAATACTCTTTAGAAAATATTAGCGAATCAAATGTTAACATCTAAGAGCAACTCGTTAAATTCATTAAAATTTATGCTCGTTAACATTTTATGATTTACAGTACAAAAATCTATTTGGTAGTCTTCTAATATTTACGCTGAAGTTGGGGTCCATGACATACCCCCCGTGTTGTAGTACCCGCCTCATGATATTACATGGAAATAACGAAAATAAAAATGGGATCCACGTCTCACCCAGCTTTATATCCGAATCCGCAGTGCTTTGGACCGTGTTATATCGAGTGGGCACTGTACTTGTTAATGTCATAGAACTGATATATTCTCAATACAACATTCTCATAATGCTTGATGTGCATGATGTTGCAGGTTTTACGTTTTATGAAGATAGATCTTTGTTAAATGATACACAACTCAACTTTCAGTTACAAACTTAACGTTGATGTGCACGGGTTCTTGATGGCCCTTATTATTGGTAAACGTGCTAACGCTGTGTTTTATTGTCAGTAAACGTGCTGACGCTGTGTTTTATTGTCAGTAAACGTGCAGACGCTGTGTTTTATTGTCAGTAAACGTGCAGACGCTGTGTTTTATTGTCGCTGTCGGTAAACGTGCTGACACTGTGCTGTCGGTAAACGTGCTGACGCTGTGTTTTATTGTCACTGTCGGTAAACGTGCTGACACTGTGCTGTCGGTAAACGTGCTGACGCTGTGTTTTCTGCTGTAGGGTGAGGGCACTATCGAGTACGTCATCGAAGCCTCCTCCTATGTAGAGATGAAGAGCTGGCTGGAGGCCATCCTTGGCGTGATCAGACAAAACCGGTGTAACAATGACGAGGGCCAGGCCATGTGAGTAAACACTACAGCACTCTACATTAAACACTACAGACATGGTACTCTACATTACACAGTAAACACTAACACATTATTTACATTAAATGTCGCCTATGGGTGCAATATTCCCGCCGCGACGTAAAGCAATAATTTAATCACATTAAATACTACAGCACATAATACACAAGAAACACGGGTATTATAACGGTTACTATAACGCGGGGGCTATGACATGGACCCCAACTTCCGCGTTATATCGAGGGCACCTGTATTGCTGATTGAGCACAAGAGTAATGTCTATCACTCTGTTGTAGGCGTCCGCGCCTCCCGACTGCGCCTACAGGGTCCATAGAGAGGAAAGGTGAGTATTGCTGACTTCCTGGCCCCAGTTTCACGAAGGTGTCCTAACTATTTATGAGCACCTAAACCTATTTAGGAGCTCCTAAGCGTTTCACGAAGATGTCACAAGTCTTATTCCTTCATAAATCTAAGTTTACAGGTGATAAATTGTGTCATAGTTAGGAGATCATAAAGTTAGGATACCATCGTGAAACGGGGTCCTGAACCGTCCCCTGTATTGAGAAACGATTTTCATACATTTCCGGGCGTTATTGATAAAAATTTGATATCGGAATGAATGAATTAGTGCTTTCCGTTACAGCGGGAATATTCAACCCTTAAGTGACGACTTTTGATATCGGAGAAATATTTATAGCCAACAGCTACGTAAAGAGATTATTGTTAAGTATCGATAGTTGAAATGGGTTGATAACTCGTTTAACTTGATTTGCAGAGTCATCTCCCATCAATGCTCACCAACGGAGCTCCTCACAGGGTTCTATTGGAGCCGGTCCCCCTGAGGTTCCTCCCCGCCCCTCGCCACGCCCCTGGAGCACCCCCCACCACACCCCCGTCTCTAGCCGCGTGTCCAGTACTGCCGATGTGGCCAGCTCACCTCGATATGAGAGCGGCTTCGGTGAGTTGTCTGCCCTTGGGAGATTACTGTTATGGATAAGTTCAGAGATATTTACGTGAAACTTGCACTTGATTTCCTATTTCAATTTCCACAATTCGACATTATTTCACGTGGTATGTGTTTGGAGAAATTATTACAATAAGAATATATGGCTCTGAGTTCCACAGAGTTACCGTAGCGCTACGTGTCGTAAGTACATGTTCGTGCATGTAGGAGTTATCCCTCTCGTTGCATTACAATAGTTCTGTTGAATGAGATCCTAAGAATATCTGGCTTGGGTGCGTAAAATAGATGTATGTATTTGTAGGTAACAGGCAGGAACCACCTGTTTGGGTTACTCAATGAGCTGACATCCTGTCTGTCTGGGTAATGAGCCCCTGTTTGTTTCAGAGCACCGAGAGCTGGTCGGGGAGGGGTCTATCGACACGATGCTGCGCGAGTACCCATGGTTCCACGGGACGTTGTCGCGGGCGGAGGCGGCACAGCTCGTCTTACAGCAGGGTCCCGTCGGACACGGGGTGTTCCTGGTCCGGAAGAGCGAGACTCGTACCGGGGAGTACGTACTGACCTTCAACTTCCAGGGCAGAGCCAAGGTAAGGGAGACCACTCTAAGTATAAAGGGAGACCGCTCTAAGTATAAAGGGAACCACTCCACACATGCAGGACAGATTCAGAACGTCTTCAGGATTCTTTTGTTATTGGATGGCCATATTGATGGATTTATTAGAGGGCGGGATGTAGCGCAGTGGTAGAACGTTGGACTTCGGAGCGAAAGGTACCGAGTTCAAATCCTGTCCCCCGGGGGCCTGGCATCAATGTTCGCAGAAGATACATTTCTGACGTGATATTGATAGGATGCACTGTTTGTAGAATGGTACTAGTTATCATCCTTGGTCTGTCAGTACCAGCTAGTGATCGCAGGTTTACTGCAACATTTAACGCTAAACTGACAAGTTGTCATATTCGTGAAAGATTCCCATAAACCCCATTACCAAAAAATATTAATATTTTATTTTTATTAAAGCCGGGTTTAAATTAGAAGGGGGTCCCGGGGTTATTTGAAAATTTGCAATGTTAAAGATAAAAACCAATTGACAACTTCAATTTGTGTTTCAGCATTTACGGATGACAATTAACAATGAGGGCCAATGCCGTGTGCAGCATTTGTGGTTCCAGACCATTTTTGACATGTTGGAACATTTCCGCACGCATCCCATCCCTCTGGAGTCCGGGGGGTCTTCGGACGTGACGTTGACCGACTACATCGTGGCCATGGAGAGGCCGCGAACACCGACGACCTTGCCTCGAGGCTCGCCAAGGTCACACGGACACTCGTCGGGAATACGCAACTCGTTGTCGGCACATCACGGACACTTCGATAATAATCGTGACATTGTTGTGATAAGTGGGTCTGTGCGGTCAAGGACATCGTCGATCGAGAACGTGGTGCGCGAACAGGCTCAAGGCAGTGGGCAGATCTCCCACGGGCGGGCGGTGGAAAATCACTACTCAGTGGTGTGAGAACTAGATCTACTTCTCAATGGTTTCCTAGTTCATTTGGATGGAGGTGGTACACGCCAGGTATTAATGGTGTTAAAAATGCCCACCAAGTGTTAATGGTTTCAGGATTGCCCACCATGTATTGAAGGTGTCAGAAATGCCCACCAAGTGTTAAAGGTGTTTGAACGGCCCACCAGGTATTGCAGGATTTCTGACATCTTGTGGAAAGATCCTCATCTAATAACGAAGTATGTGTGGATACATCGTAGTCACATGACCTGTGGATGTGATACTATTGCTATGGTAACTCAAAATCAGGGGTGCTTTCAAGCTGCACTACTTTTCTCTACATTTCTCTTTGCTACTTTTATATAGGTAGTGGCTCGCTGAACAAGTTAGTTAAATAGCAGGAAATCGGTTTGCACATGCATGCAGTCCATTCACTTCATACTTTGTCTTTTTCTACTATTTCCTACAAAACACTGCGGGCTCAAAAGCCTAAGTAAAAAATAGCACTACATGTGTTGGCTGAACGGCTTATTGTAGCGCTTCGTAGCACTTGGTAGAGAAAAGTAGCACGTCCTGAACACACCCCAGCACTAACAGGACTGCGTTCAGGCTGCACTATATTTCACTACACTACCGTTCGTTGTACGCGTCCATATCTAAATAGCTGCTCAAAAAATCAGTTTGCGTGCAGTCCATTCGCTTCATGCTTTGGGTTTTCCTACAAAACACTATGGGCTCAATAGGCGAACTAAAAACTAGTGCTATGCAGTGATGGAAACTTACCAATAAAACTTACTAGCCGGAATAGTGATACAAATAACAAAAGTTTACATAACATATGAATTTCTACTAGCCCTTAGGATAACTTTAACATGGGGAGAAATGGCCTGGCCATCCCTGGTGCTATGTAGCACTACATTATGTTGGCTGAATGGCTACTTCATTGTGAAATGTGCACCCTGAATGCAGCCCACACATATGGTAAACAGATCAAATGTTAATGTGATATCATCAGTATGGCAACACAAGTTTTCTTACAAATGTTTGTGCTATCATGTACTGTTATTATTATTCAATTCTCTGCAAAAAATTGCTTTAATATGAACTGATTGTATGCAAGTTGACCTTCTATATGTACCTGTTTGAAATGTTCACCATTTCAGCTTCTGTGGCCGTCTTCAAAATGTACACACAAAATGTACTATTTTTTATTAATGTTTACAAACTTTTATTATTCAATCTATGAAGTGATTGTACTGGCATTTCTTTTTTTTAACTGCGTATGAATACACTGGCACTTTACTGCTGCTGTCTAGGAAACCCTGCTGTGCGTTGCATGTAGTCCACCGCATCACAACAGAGAGACTACCAGTGCTGACTTTTATATTCAGTTTTCCTTTTTATCCTTAAAGATAGAATCTAGACATTTATTATTTTTAACATTTAAAATTCCTCAACAATAAAGTCTTTCTATAATTACGAAATTTTCACAAACATCCAATGCTTTCCAATGCAAGTGTCTGTTTGAAGGTGTGCAAGCATGTAGGTATCCCATGTAATGTTGAACACTTGCTTGCCAATCACAATGTTGACTGGATGTCGCAATGCTAATCGCTATGCTGACTGGATGACACAATGCTGATGTCAATATTGATGGCAGTTCGTTACATTGGGGCTGTTCTTTTTGCTACTGGCCGAGCCAAACTGGCAGCCCTCCCTGCTGACCAGAAAAACGAAATCGATTTGCCCAATATTTGGAATAGGTTATATCACAGCTGGTTGCTTGCCGGTCTCTCGAAAGCGGGAGCGTGGGGAAATCGAGTGCGTTTTGGGGGTCATCTGGGTCAAGCAGACTGCTGGTTCAGCTTAGCCGGTAGCAAAATGAACAGCCGCAGACTGTACTCCAGCAAGGCTTGACCATTTCTTTAGGAGCAATCATCTAATCTGATGGTTCGTTGTGTATTTCTGAACTATATGCAAATGGAGGACGACCTGCACAGGACATCCCTTCATGATGCTCCCATGTCCTATCACTGATGATTACTGGTATCACTACAACTATTGTCTTGTTCATGACCATAGTTACTACTCTAATAATTCAAACACCTAAATTTATCAAAATTAAAAATAAATCGACTCTAAAATATGTGGACATGCCCATTTTTTCAAATCATAATTTTCTAAATATTTTGTCATTTTTTAAATTTTCATTAAAAAAATTATCTTTATTTATTTACCATTTCAATTGCCATATTTAAAACTTTAATTTGGTTGTCCCTAATTATGTTGGGTTGGGTTGGTTTGCAGTGGATACACAGGCTTGATGAAGGGAAGTCCAGGGCTAGGTCAAACTGATGGTTTAATGCAATGTTCAGTGTTGTATGGAGACGGATGTGAGTGGTGCAAGATTGATGATGATTTTAATGATGTTTATGATGATGGATACTGGAATATAATTGTACATAATGTGACATGTAAGAATTAAATGTGGCTATATAGCAAATGTCAGACATGGTTTGTGATTATTTGTTTTCCTGTTGACTAACTGTTGTAATACGTCTTCCAACTGATCTCTAGTAGAGCAAGTGAGCACTTTCAATGCAGCCTCACTTTCACCACCTCCAGTGGATGGCCAACATACCTTAAGAGTCTGTTGACGAGTTCAAATCCCGCCACCCGGGGGCCCGGCGTCAATGTTTGCAGAAGTTAATTTCTGATGCGATATTGATTGGATGCACCGTCTGTAGAGTGGCACTACAGTTATCATCCTTGGTCTGTCGGTACCAGCTGGTGCTCGCAGGGTTACTGCAACATTCAGCGCTACGGATGTTGCAGGTTTCCTCCTGCCATAAACTGACAAGTCGTGATGTTAGTGAACGATTCTACTAGAAAGCGACTATAAACCCCATTACTTGATAGGAATAAGGATGCTGAAATTGTGAGCAGTGTGTGATATCCAAGCATACACAATACTCGAGGTTTGACATTAAATTGATGACAAAACTAAATTTCTTTCCATATTTTCCATTTATTTGCATACATACCCCATAACAAAATAGCATCACAAACACATGTTTTTCTTGGTGGATTGTGGACAACAGAATTACACAAATATAAACATCTACAAAAATGGCAACTATCGCGCACTATCACAATTGATCCAGTTGTAGGTGAGAGCCACACAAACTATATGCTAGCAAATGAACTGCGTATCCTTTCACAAAGCTCTCGTATTCACTAAGACAAGAGTGCTCTCTTTGCCGTGCAGTAGCTATAGGCAAAGAGAGCACTCTGGTCTCGGTGGATAATAGTTTCGTGAAAGGATACCTTGGATTGTTACTTGAAACGTGTGTGTATATACATTCAATAGCCAACAGACATTCATACCTATACATGTGCTTTAACATTTTAATAACAAATATTTACACATCCTTCACACTCTAGCATCAGTTTCACACAATTGATCAACATGAACACAACAACGGAAAAAATTAACAGAAAGACACTTTGTGATGCAAGCTACGAAATGCTTTGTTCAACAGTCTTCTAAAACCTGTTGTCCAAATAATAATGGGTGCTGATGAAGTAGATACGCTGCTCAATGTGAAATCTAATCATAAATCTAAATGCGATTGTCGACCACATAATATTATGTCTAAACTATTGTTTCTGGATGTGTAGAAGTTTCGTATTACAGTGTCCCCTCGATATAACGCTCAAGTTGGGGTACATGGCATATGCCTCCCCCCACCCACCACATTATAGTACCCGCCTTATACGATATTGCAGGGAAATAACTAAAATAAAAATGGGATCCACATCTGACCCTGCCTATATCCAACTCCACTGTGTATCGGACAGTGTTATATCGAGGGGGCACTATGAATATTATTAGTACGGTATGTAATATCATTATTATTGGTCAACAAATATAGAATGTTTTCTATTTTTATTTCAGAGTCAAGGTGGCTGTCCGGGTCCGCCCCTTTAACCAAAGGTAAGTTTTCAATATTGCCAAATTACTCAAATTAATATAAGAAAACTTAACACATTTCAATCATCATCATTATGTCATTAAAAAGAAAATCCAAAATACAGAAGGAAACTATGCTATTTAACATGTTTAATATCAATAGTGATATTCTCTTACATAAATAGAATATTTTCTGTATTATATTTTATTATTATTATTATTTCTTAAATTAGTTATTGGATTCCTGTGGTTATAACACATCAATGACAATAAATACATATAATTTGTATTGTTTACAATGAGATAATGATATCCAGCATATGATTAGTTTTGTTACTTAGTTATAGATGGTGACTACTATGTTAGCAACATGAATACATCGTAATTAATTACCATATCTCTTGTGCTTATTTTCACATGCTATTTGTAATTATTAATTATAACATGTATCACTTTGTTGCAAGATGAATATAGCTCTATGATAATATACTCATTATGGTTGCTCACTCATTATATTTGTATTTCATATGTACAAAGATGTACAATGTTGTATTGTGTACATGTTAGTAGTGATCACTTGTATTTATCTCCACTTATTAGGTGATTACAAGTCTGTCAAGTTATTTCCATAGTTTTTCATGAAATGTATTGACGCCCCTATTTTGTATATTATCTCGGTAAATACTTCATGGAACAAGGCTCTGCAAGTAAGGACTGTCCGCCTGTCTGGGACAGGTATGATCCACAGGCGGACAGGTGAATTAGCCCAGATTAACAAGCCTTTTGACTATTTACATGTCCGATAGGGCACAGGGACAGGTGCCTCAAGAAGTTAATGTAGAGAATTGTACCGATTATGTGATTATAATAAATAGATCTGTTTATGATATTATTGCAAATGGGTGAAAGGTTCCCACTGCGACGTTATACTCTGTGATCACTCATTCGCTCACATTAGCGATCACTAAATATTTTTAATAACATAAGTATGATTTTATGCAGAAGGACGATGTCTGAAAGAAGCTACAGGCAGCTGTATCATTGCTTTCTGTTCATAGCAAAATGTGTTGTTTCCATTGTTGATTTATATCTGTTCATATCTTTTCATCATTAGATGTTGTCGCCTATGGGTGAGATATTCCCGATGCGATGTAAAGCAATAATTCAATTAATCATCATAAAATGTGTTGTTGTAAACTTTACATCTCTATAATATTACCAGATTACAATATGTGTTGTTCTCATTGTTATTCAGGGAGACGGACCGACAGGCTAAATGCATCATTAAGATGCAAGGGAGTATGACTATGATAATGAACCCTGACGCACATAGTAAGTGTCATTTCACAACAAATGTATACTCAACAAAATTAATTAAGGGTCAGCAGATATTTTCTTTCCAAGCTTTCTACCAAATTCTGGAACTTGGGTTAAGGAATCTGGTGCCATTCTTAATTCAAATGTCTAAAGGTTCTTGAAGAGTACTTGGAATTGTAATCGTATGGAAATTATTGTTTAATTAATATTAAGTTTAATTTACATGTTCAAAAGGCCAACTGGCCCCTAATTAATTTTGTTGAGTATAGATAGGCATATCTTGAACATGGTGCCAACAAGTTCTTTATATAAACACACTTATTTAAAAAGGATACTGTATTATCATTATTATTTTGTATGCTTGTTTTGGGTTATATTTAATACAAATTTGTATTGATATTATTATATCTGACAAGTAAAATTACATACTTTAAATTTCACACCTGGACACATGCTTTAAGTTTTTCTGGTTTTGTGGTATCCTGCATGGAGATGGGATTATATTGTGAAAATAGTTTTATATTAATTACATATACATGACTCTTATGAGCAATAATCATGATAATACAGTGCCCCCTCGATATAACACGGTCCGATGCACCGTGGATTCAGATATAACGTGGGGTCAGAGGTGGATCCCATTTTAATTTTAATTATTTCC
>JAUTBQ010168641.1:0-11961 GCA_032361185.1 Lepetodrilus ovalis | reverse complement strand
AATAATTGTTGATGATGATGCTGTTGCTACTAGTACTAATAGTACTAATAGTAACATGATAATACTGTATTTATCGAGCCCCGGTGTCTTCCAACATATTCTGCTCATGATCAGTGATGCTTTAACAGTATATACAAGAACAATAATTGAACAAAATTCATGCAATTGAATCGTAGGTTCAAAGAAAGAGATGAGTTTAGTTTAAACATATTTATTGACTAAAATGTCATGGAATTGGATAACAGAGATGAGTGTTGAATTGTTGTGGGAAAAAATAGCTATAAATGTTTATGTAATAATATTCATTAACGAGTTCCAGAGATAAGGAGCGCCAACTGAAAAAAAAACTATTGTATTCGAGTAATCGTTCATATCATAACGGTTAATCGTATCCTGGTTACGAACAGGATAAATCATCCATACGTTGGCATGCTGTACATTTACTGGATGTTAAAACATGTAACACGTATAGCACATAGAACTGCAGTGGACAAATACTTCACTGTGTCATCTCTATTTGAGCACAATAGCATCCCGATAGTAACGCGGAAAGGAAACCAGCTGTAACTAAGACAGGCATTGGTGTCAAACCACCGGAGAGGTTCGCATTGGCTGTTTTGTCAGACGTTCTTCCTAGTCAGTATGTTCGACGAGAGTGGTTTACTGTTGTTCGAGATTTAAACATGTGTGCTTCAAACCTTTATCACGATCCCTCATCACAAGTCAACCGTCTGGCGACATAATTGCAATGCATATTTAGATAGGCGATGGAAGTTTATGTAAGACGGTGACATTACGTGTATAATGAGACTATGTGTCGGCAAAGGCAGCCATGATTGACATCGTGAACGTACAGATAACATCAGTAATTAGAGACGTGAACGTTCGCATGGCAATACATCTCAGTCACAGTAATGAGACTGATGCCCAACGGTTCCTCTTCGCCCACAGTGTGTGCAGTCAGTGGACTCATGACGGAGCGATTCCTGGTCATTCCAACTATGTTCTTATTTTTTTACCTTCTAATTTAATTTTTTTTTCTATGAGTGTTAAACTCATTAGGTTTTGAGACATGAGATTCAGTGTACACGTCAGTCTTGCTGCCACCTCAAAACAACGCCAATGGATTAGTGCTGCAGTTCCAAGTTTGTATTGCTATGGTACCTAGTGTATCACACCATCTAGGACGCTTTGAAATGTTGTACGCTGTCAATAATCTAAGGCTAGTAGATACGTAACGTTTGTACATTGTCGACACGTTCATCACCTCATACGATCTATCGTTTGTCTACTAACGAGATGTACTAACAGAAAGTATCCTATCTTTGGATGCTGTATTATTATGATGTCAAAGGACTGTCATGATGTCGCAATGCAAATTTTACTTTAATGGTTTGTGTTGTTTGTTTTTGTTTGTTGTTTTTGGTTGGAATTATGGGGGATATATTCACTAAGTTCATATTCTCATTACTTGACTTATAGTGTGATTGCAATATTGCAATAGTCATCAATAATTTGATATCAAAGATAAGCGAGTATTATCATTTCTGTAATAGGTTCATTGGTCGCTATATAGGCTAAAGCCCAGCGTAGAATACACTGTCACCATTCTCTCATAGTGTCACGTGTGCCAGGAATAACGCATCTATTGATCACGTTAATTGCGTTTGGGTTTAGGTATTGGTGATGAAATGGATACCTTTTATCTTGAACTGTTCGAACTGAAAGCAGGGAATAAATCTGTCTGCCTGTAACAAAATGTCATCTTGGGATGCGCTCAATGCTTTATGAATCAGAACTGACTAAACTGAAATATCATAATGCTTTTTTCTAGAACTGTTTTTCACATTAACCTACAATACGCATGTAGTGCGTTTGAAATGTAATATCAACGAACACAATGGGATTTCTGTTCAACTTTCTGTTTGGTAATCAACCATGTGTACCCCCTCTGGTGTGAGTTCTAAATACAAGTGGTATTGCATGACATCACTCAAGTTCCACAACGATATTGTTTTGACAAGCAAACTCGGCGTGTTCAATAAATGGGAAGCTGGAGGCTAGGCCTCAACTATGGCACTTCTCTTAACGAGCAAATCAAACTGATGGCCAATTCCACCGATGATCATCCAGTCGCAAAGTATTCCTGCTGTTTACGTCCAGTTATGTTTTTGCTTGATTTGCGTGATACCTACATTATTCGTGTGTGTACTACAGTAGCAGTGGGAGATACATAGTCTCGCACCATCCCTTCCACTCAACCTGCGTCTCTGTCTCATATTGACCACTGATGCCATGCTCCTAGTGGGGCTTGAGAGACGAACTCAATGCGGTGGCCTATAGACTGGCACTCATTGGAATGACTGTACTTCGTCAACATCTGCAATGCGGGGAGCCATCAGTATCGAACGGAATTGAGTTTCTCGAAGCGTTGGTAAACAACCAGTTCCTATTATTGAAAGGCTTTTGATGGCCGTGTTGCATATCATGTGGTCGCATTGTTGCATGGATATGATAGAAGCTGATGCAGTGCATGGCATGCCCTTGCTCGTTTCCTAGTAGATTAATGTCAAGGTCATCTTCAAAAAGACATCACTAGTACTCTCGCACCGACCGAAACGCCGGTAATAATATTATTAAACTGTCAGTGTAGGATTTTCAAGTATTAAAATCATAGCACCTTGGTATATTAACTCGACATTGTGTCATTCCAAATTAGCCCGAGACACAAAAAGTGAGACAAATCCGTCTGCCTCAGTTGTCCAAAACGTATGACCTCCGAGTGCCGACAGTGCGGTGCAGTTTGCTATAGGAATACAGAGTGTGTGTTAACTCCTCATTGATTGCGTGAAGATGCGTGATATTGGCATTAGTCGCACTGGCTGATAGCCGGCAAATCTAGGCAATTGGCGGCCCTAGCGCTCGGGTATGTCGGCCAGGTGATCAAAGGCTTAGTAACGGAGCAGTCACATCCTGTACGTCAATCTTCATTTAGGAGTGTTTAACTTCTATTTAGAAATAGCTATAGACCCATAGACAAGTAATAGTTGTGTGAGAACGGGTGTTTTCTGTTTTTATCTTGGCAGACATACGACATAATTATGTGTACTGAAATTAATTTGTCATTAATAACCTTTCTGAAATGTTAGCAAAACATGTTGCGGTTTTTCAGTGCGCTGCCAAAGATCAACAGTTCTTGAGTGTTAAGTGACTATAGGTTTAGTGGGCCGATATAATTTGACCTTGTATAGTGGAAGTTGGTGTTGCTCGTAAACCTGGCTACATGTATATGCAAAGCAATTACTGTTTTAAATTAAATAAATCTATGTTATCGGTATTGCAACTATTACGTCTTGCAGCAACAGTGGTCATAGCTGAAGATTTTCTGGAGTTTTATTTAAACACAGTTTAGCACATTATGTATACAGTAGATAATACCGGAACACAAGATATGCCAATTGGTATACTGGCCTCATAGTTTAGTTTACTTCATAGTTAATAATCGACGTGTTGCTATGGATATATATCATTATATTAACAAACTGAAGCTGTGAAATAGTTTTAACACGACAGTACTTGTACACTAGTCCTAATCAACACGGTCGTATTTGCTCAGGCGAGTGTTGTTTATGGATCTTGTATCTTCGAACTTAGAAATGATAAATTAATTCCTCCATTATAATCAAATAGTACGTCTATGGCCCATAAAATGGTTCTGTCGTGTTTTTTGTATTCAAATAGTGTATCAGTTCTATCTCTTTGGAGTCATTAATCGTGTATAGAAAACAATATTCCTGTCTGGGTATGGGATACCTTGTCCTGCTATACTAACATTGGTTTCAATACAGCCATCTGCTATGGTATGGGTCCAAGGAAGTAGGGCATGGCCAAGTGTGAAAACAGTGGATTCTGACAGCGTGATAAATGGGACAGTAAGAAGCATTGATAACGATTCTAGTTGCACGTTGCGATTGCAGGCCAATCCAGACAATTTACGACCATTGGAGCCTACTGTAGCCGCAGAGTGATCGCCTGGCTATTCACAGAGCCGTAATATATTTAATGTCAATTTTAGCTACCAGTGTTTAAAGTGGCGTAAACGGACTGTATGGAGAGGTGTCATGTTGACTTAGCTTCAGCGAATTTTATTTCATCTTAAAGAGTTCTCATTGAGGGCAAGTTACTGGTATGCCTTCTATTTGCCATACTATTGGATTTGTGCTTCGGTTGTTGGAAGGTCGTGATTCCTGTAGTAGAAAGCGGGCAGATGTCGTGGATATAATATTAGAAAGCCTGTGGACGTGTCTACGCTGACAAGGGTAGATTGACGAACCAGGTAAGGTAAGTTTAATTAAATGCAGTGTATCACTCTTGTAATGTATTCTTGATATATAACATATTGCTGTTACTGTATTAGTAGAATGCTATGCACAATTTACGTGAAATGTCGAAAAGACACGGCGTTCTATCCTATTCCCACGTTGTGAAACGTCTCCATGTTCGTGGCCAGTGTCCTAAAGAGTAGGGAATAAATATGATCAATTCTCTTCTCGCCACTAGAGTCAGTCAGTTGAATACCGGGGGTTAGATTGCCTGATGTCATATGTAGGTCATCTTGTCTTTCAAGCCGACGGACTTACGAAGAAAACGCAGATATAATTAATTTAAGAATTGATTCATTGCTGTTGATCACGCTGCTGTGATCTGGTGGCATGGGACGCTGAAACCATCGTAATGAAGTGAGGTGTTGATGTAGGGGAATGCTTAATCACGGACACTGTGGCTAACGTTTCCATTTGTCTTGATTCGCTACTAGGGTTGCATACAACATCGTAGCGGATCATGCGTGATAACATTATCTTGACCACAATTAGGATTGGTTCTCGGGAAAACGAAATAACGCATGGATATGTCTTGATGGCATCGCGTATCTATAACATATAGACATGAATCTAACACGTGTGTATATGTTAATACATAATACACCAACTGTTTGTGTACGGTCTTAAATTAGTCTATTCATTATTGTAACTTGTCCAGCCTATATCAAGTATTTAAATTAGTAATTGGCATAATAACACATGTTTAATCCCATAGTATCAACAAGAGTAGGAAACGATGCTAGGTTATATTTTCTTTCAGGTTTTCTGGTTTTGTTTCGTTTTTTGGGGGTGCGGTGGTTTGAGGTGAGTCTATTTGTTCCGTTATGTTTAGCTGTTTGCTAGTGGTTACCTACATTATTTATATAGCATGCCATTCCACAACTTTGATGTAATTCTGTTAGCCATCTGCAGGCATGCCATTGCCCTATTTGGCCGTCTAGAAGTGTGCCCTGTGAGAATCGGGGACGCTAGAATATTCTGATTTAAATATGGATCCAGAAATAACCTGGTCTTAAGCGAGAATCATTCGAGGAATTGACTTGGTATTCATCTCGAGCACCTGTAGATCATTGGCCTGAATAGTCCCTCACTCAGGATGATGGGGAACATGGAGCTCACAATATTGTTCTGACAGCCACGACTATCAACTCAAGAACAGAAGACGTCAAGGATAGTAGACGTCTGAGAAACGGCGAACTCTAATTATTGTTCGGGACACTACAAGAACTCGTGTCTTGACTTTCCTGAAACTGAATTACTTCGCAAGAATACTCTGTAAGGTGTTATCCCATCGGTCTTTGAACTCGTGTAAGGGTATTGACTTAGTCAGGGGATATGTCTGCAGTCAATGACAGGTGGTGCCCACGTGAAAATAAAACACGTCCTAATAGGGACGTAATCCACGTAACAATTTCGAATGTGAAAACTAGACATAGTATGACCAACACATTTTCTTTACATTCCCCTACTTCTTTTCCCCGGGGAATCAAGGCCAGTTCTCGTAAAATCAAACTGGATTCATGTACGCCTAATTCGCTTCGGGTTTGTAAATGTCATGGCGATGTCATAGTGCCATAGTAGGTTCACAAATTGCTGCGTTTGTCATTGCTGCGGAAGTAAAAAAGCACGAAGCATTTGATTGAAAAGGGACTCTATTCTACTAAAAAAAAATAACCTGCGAAGGCACTACCATGACTTCTCCAAGGAATGCTCGATTTGCGTCTGGAAATTAATCTTTGCAGACTTTAACATATTAACAACTTTTCTTTTCACGAAGCCAGAAAAGTAATGCTATTTTCTCAAACAGCGACATCATCATCGACACAACGGTACAGACTGCACGTCCTGCCACATCTGTAAAAGCTCCTTTTTTAGACTGATCAGACTTACATCAGATGCCAACTTAACGTGAACAGCAGTGAAAATATCTAGAAAAACATGTTGTTATCAGTCTGTACTATCGACATCTCAATCTTCATCCATATCTTCTTCTAAATATTATTGTCGATCTACTTCTCAGTCTTTTCAGTCTTCTCGCTAAATACAATTTCCAAATGGTCTTCTGAAAATGGGTTTCGATTTTCTAAAGGTCATACACGCGTAGTGATGTTTTGGCATTAGAACACGCCATGGTGGGAGTAACGTAATGCTGTATGATTTGAACAGTTATACATTTCCGTTAACGTATTCATCACATCTAACACACACATGGACGTGAAAGGAAGCAGAATCGACACGATTACTAATCCCATACATATTCATATACGGGGCGACCACCCCCACACACCATAACTCAATTCAGCTCATGGCATGTCTTCTTCTTATGCAAATTCAAAATGCAAGTTGAAGATGATGATGACATAAAAATACCCATCTCGAGGTAGTTAGTAATGCATGTCAGGTAATCACGGTTGTTCCATTGTACGGTAGTTAGTAATGCTTGTTGGGACTTCCATATTCGAAACAGCAACTCCAATGTAACCTAAAGTCCACGGACATTAACCAGTGACGACGACATCGTTGCTATGGATGAATAAAGCTTACGTTGCAGTTATGTTGTGTTTTAAAGGGGAGGTCGGGTACGCATTAATCCTTGTGTCTGAGCATAGGATAGACGTGATATCATATATAACTTTAAAAGGTAATATCAGTCGGCATGCTGCTGTACTTGTATACGCGGACAGACATCTTTATTCAACTGCGTAAATTCAAATATTTCACGAGTGTGATTACAAGTAAGCAGTTATGAATGGACGATTGACTGGAAACGGATAACAGTGAACATATTGCTCTATATGCAATTACTGTTCATCCTTATGGATTTTTCCTCTGATGTCCAAATCGCCTCCCTAGATTGTAGTTCCTTTGCTGCTCGGCAGTAATTGACTAAGCAAACCACAGTACTGGAATCAATAAAGGGAGGTAATCAACTTGCCTCATATGTGTGTGCACCAGTGACGTCGAAAAACTGAACGACACTGATCAAGTCAATAGTGCATGCCTATAGAATAACATTGTTGCTTTGGGCTATTTCTGTTTCAAGTCTCCATCATCTTTACATCCTGATAACAAGAATGCAACCACCTGACATTCAAAGACGAGTAAACACGGGATTAACAATAATGATTTGAAAGTGATCGCAACTGCTCGCTTTTAGATGAAGTCATCAAAGTCAATTCAATCTAATATGTTTTGAAGGTTTGCCCTTTGCATTTGTTAATCCATCGTTGATGTAATGAAAATATAACGGGTGAACGTCCGTAGGAAGTGCTATCGTTGCGTAGTTTATACACCATAGATGTGCTGTTCCAGCATTCCACTAGTCCGTACCGGGTTGGCAGTTTGATGACAAGTCCGCAATTACCAGGATTATTCCGGAGATGACCATATAACATGCTAAGACAGGGTTAGGGCTTAATGTGTCCTGAGATGCCATAACCATAATGCCACGTCACGCTTCCGCGAGAATTAGCGTGATGGGCAGTCGTGGACTGACCATGAGGTCACGTGGCTCGTGCGAGACTGCATCTGGGTATGAGTTATGACTGCGGGACTGTTCACACTTGTAAAGATGTGATGTATTACCGATTGAGACAAGACCAGCACGACACTCCCAGTGGCAAAAGGTTGATAAGCAGACCCTGAGGGCCGCGCTATTTGGAGGGAGTGCATTCAGAGAAGTCAATAAACGGTGAATGGCACCAGTGGGACACTTTATTCATCTGCCAATGGTTTTATTGTCGAACACTGTGAAGCACTTCACTATGAAGCAAGGCATAGCAAATCAAGGCCGTTTTCAAGTTCCTCAGTCGGCATCAAGAAATGGGCTGAGGATCCGCATCTGTCAAATATAATCAGGAATAATTGAAATATTTCTGATCGTTTCTTTAGTCATACATGCGGAGTTTCTTTTCTGGATAGTTTTGATGAAGCTTAGATACATGTGATCTGTCGACAAAGGCACTCATCCTTTTACTTTGCGCACCTATTCGTACACTGGATTGCTAAGCTTGTTGATTTTAATTTTGTCAGGAATAATTGAAATATTTCTGATCGTTTCTTTAGTCATACAGGCGGAACAGCAGACTTCATCAGGGATTACATTTTAGAAAATTAGCATGCGACCAGATTCAATTACAAAGTCAAGGAAATTAGTAAAGCTTGAATTACCGCGTGTTCATTACAATCTTTAATTAAAATGTTTAATGTAATTTACTGTTTTCACGAAAGCTTGACAACATTGCATGAAGATGTGTTCATTTGAATATTGAGTTTAGAATATTTTCTTTATATTGCATGTATAGGCCTCATTCAAGTAAATATGCTAGCTACGTATAGTAGTATGTGCATTATATAGTGTATTTACATTAAATGAGAATTATATGATAACATCTAATAATACTGTCATAGGTCACTTCATGATCGCCATGGTACCTGTCTTGCCACATATGCGTGTGTTTAATGCAACTATGCCTATCCTTTGATATATTCAACAATGTGCTCATCTTCAACGTTCTCATGTTAAACAAGTATCTATCTAAATTTAGATATGTATTTATTTTTCTTTCGAATCATATAATGATTCAAATCTTGTTGCCTAATCGGAAACATAAAAAGAAAATGGCAAAGCCAACGGCACATCTAGCTCTATGAGCCTATGAAATGAACTAAAACGTGAAGATACGTTTGTTATGTGCAGAGAGACCATAGACGGTAATATACCTATGTCAGCTTTAATGGTCGATACCGTATGATATCATCAGAAATCAATATGTGGAATGTATCTTTGGGGATAATGAGTAGAAGTTCCTTGGCGTCCGCCTCACATACGTTTCATTATCCCTCACAAACATTACAAATCGCCAAGCTTAGCGGGGCAACAACCTCTGGATTTCAATATATAAGCCATAGCTAGAAATACCATCAGCCAGTTTTCCTTCTGGAGTACTTTAGCCAAATCTAATAATCCCATGGTATATCGATAAAATGGCAACAGAAATAACGTGACAGATAACTTGTATAATTCGATTATGCAATGCGAACCTTTGCATTTGTTTAGCTGCATTGACGTGTTGTTGTGGTGGACCGATGTAAAGTATGTGGAGTATATAATAAAAATAGACATATTGTGTGGATTTGCATCGTAGCTATAATTTCTTCTGGAGTCTGGTGTAAGTGGAAGAGTCTATATTTGTGAATAATATCTGATTGTCTACACAAGGCATTAGTAGTTAAGTGTTTCTTATCCGTAGTGTGTTCGACAGGAATGGCCAGTTAATGTCATGAATCAAATTCCCGTCGGGTTTGAGGCAGTCTGGTCTGACTGTATTAGGCTTCAGGCGAAAAACAGCCATATGCAATGCAATTATAATAATAATGTGAGCATTTATCTTGTGCCAAATACACGCGCGAAAACATGCTTATAGTGCTACATTATTAGCCAGGTCAGTGGATTTGTCTGCACTCAATTCCTTCTCAATTCCATGAGGAGTAACCCAAGGCGCTACAAGGTTATCATTCACATGTCCATCCAATCCTTCCGGGTACCCATTCTCTGCTGGGTGAACAGAGGAATTTTCGAACTAAGCCACTTACCTAAGGTGACACCACACCTATTTCTTCAGTGTGGTGCGTGAACGAATCCAATATGTATTCTCAGGCTCTCGGTCACCCATCCTGGTATTGGCGGACTCAATCATGCTTATCCTCAACCTGAGTGGTCATCCGTGAGTTTGTCACCATTACAAATATGTGCTGCTAACGACCTACGTATTTGGTTTTGATTATGAATTAATGTAACGCTGCGTTACCAGAATAGTCAGACTGACTGTACTAGCAGAATAGAACAGAACAGAACCGAGTTTATTCTCATAAAATTAACCACTTTATCTGATATGGTGAGAAAACAATGAAATAAATGGATTTTTTTACATGAAAAGGTGTTGATCATATAGTGCACATTTACGTTTACAGCGGATGCAATGCAGGTTAGATATAGCTAGCTTATTAATGTTGATATTTAATCGTAACAGTAATGAATTTTGTTCTTAGGGAGATCGGTGCTCATCTGTCATTTCCTAAAATAATCTCCTGTATCACAAATGTCACGGTTATTAAAAGAAGTGTGTGTCTACATGTACCTATCATTCCACAAAATAACGCAGATATACACGCACACCCCCACGTACACTGTTCATACGCATGACAACGACAAAATACGCACATGCTGCATAGTATAACGTTATTACAATATTTATCACAACCACCAGAATACTTTCCGGGGGTTGTAACAAACACGTAAAGTAGATGCTAAACACGCATTATTAGTTGTATATAGCACCACAGACAAGTGTTAACCACAATATTATGTTTTCACCATTTACACGTGGACACGTATGCTGTGCGTATTGGAAACTCCATAATAAAACAAAAACAAAAACAAAAAAAGACGTTCTAGCCTATATAGCCGTCACAGTCCTGAATGGTTTTCAACTAGGAATACATCATCCATTTAATCACTGTAGCATCCGTGTGTCAGCCACGTGTGATTAGTATTTAAGTGTTCCTAGTATTAATATGTATACATATTTCTAAAACAACGCCATCAATGCCAATGAAAATAAACCGAAGAAGAATACTGTAAGATTAGTATTTTACAATGATTGTATGTGTGGTATTTTATAAAACGTTATTGTATACACTGTATCCGAATTCGAATCAGACATTCAAACATCAGCGACATTCAATATTAACTGTTCATAGCAGTATTTCACATAGAACAGTAATATTGTGTTTCGACTTATGGCATTACATGTATGATTGTACCAGTACCCCATTGTTTTTCGCTGAGCTCGAAAATTCCACTGTTCACCCAGGAGAGAGTGGGTACCTGGAAGGATGAGATGGACATGATTGTGAATGATAACCTTGTAACGCATTGAACGGCAGCTTGGGCTTCATACTCCCCAGGAAGTTGCAAAGGAATTGAAGGCACACATATACATTGGGGGTAATAATGTAGCGCTTATAGGAGAATTATTTCAAGCGTTGATATGGCGTAGTATAGTATGTTCATATTATTATTGCAATTAACCTATGTATTACTAAGAATCCGACACGGGCTATGGAAATAGCACCGTATTGATTTCTACTTTTGTTCTTTATATAACGGCGGTCTGGCTCTTAATTAATAGTTCATGTATCTCCCATCAATGTTCTACCAAATAACACACAATGTGAAGGTGTTGGGTTTCCTCCCCGAGAATAGAGCAAGCGCCGTCTGTCTCGGTATACATGTGATACACCTAGATATACTGGAGGTGATGGCGAGTTGAGTCCAGTGGACCAACCACTATAGCATCTGTGTTTCTACTAGGTTAGTACTAGATATATTATAATTAGGCTAATGCGTTGGCTTATATTATTACGATCAGTTGAATTGGGGCTGCCATGCTAAGTATTCAAGAAAGAGTGGTGATAGGGAGTATTATTATTATCGATATTATATTATTATTATTATTATTAGTAGTAGTAGTAGTAGTAGTAGTAGTAGTAGTAGTAGTAGTAGTAGTAGTAGTAG
>JAUTBQ010168630.1:0-11962 GCA_032361185.1 Lepetodrilus ovalis | reverse complement strand
AAACGTAAATAGTCTCAGACTGAAATTCGTTTGGTCATTATCTAGGTCTATCAACCGTGATTGTATGCCTTTAATGATCAATGTAGTTTCATATTGAAACAAAAATCTATTGATAAATCACGGAAGTACGGCAATTCACTTATAAGTTTCCGTTATATAAAGTTTCCGTTTTCGTTTAATTTACGTCATTGTTCCAGATTTCCAGTTTTGTCCATTAGCAGATGTAGAGCCGCTGTATTTGTCATGTTCTCAGGTAGACTCTATATAGTTTACATGTTATCCATCTACAGTCCTCGCACACGACATCTTCATTAATTACACGCAACTCTTGCTATTGGCGGATGTGTTTCCGTGTTTTCGCTGTTGGCTGGTATTAACGATAGGTTTTAGGTTGGATGTTATTGTGCAATGTGGTCTTTAGTTACAGTTACTATTAAATGTCGTCTCAATAGTTTGATGGCGGGCTACAGGACAATATCGTATTAGATTTTTCATGGAATGCCGGCTAGAGTCTACAGACGTATTAGGTGTGTTTGCTTAAAATTGCTGGGTTATTTTCAAATGTTGGTAAATGTTTCCTATAGCTAAACTATTTTGTTTCTCAGAATATGACTTTAATACTTTTATCTCTTAATACATTGCATGCATGCTAATGTAATAAAGAACGAGTTACAAACAAGGCGATTTATAGGACAGTAAGATGTAGAATACAACAATTAATTGTCATGCATGGCATGAATACGATTACTGTACTAGTGACTAATTAGTACAATCCATGTTCTTTTGGGAGAATAATACGTTTCGTCAGAGTGGTTCCTAACAATTGTTCTACAGGGTTAAGAAGTATGCTGCATGGGCGTCTTCACGAGAATTACGGAACAGTGTAGCTTTTTAATGAAATATCGACGATTTCGTGTGCAGAATATATTAAATATTGTACTTGTCATATTAAATTGCATTTTGCTAGCGGCGAAGTATGATAATTTAACCTCGAAATGACTGATCATACGATATGAACTACTGATGGGAAGTTATAATTTTGAAAGAAAAAACTGTATTGAGCTTCAATTTATTATTGTCGATTTATTTTTTGAGTAAATTATCTCAATATATTTATAATTATTTTATACTTTTCTATCAGAGCGAATTTATTTTTAGATTGTATGCGATATGAATATTTTCCAATGGTCGTATGTTCAGAAAGATTGTTTTCATCCACTATAGTTTGGTGGAATGTTGAATATTAATTAATAATGTGAGAACATGCTTGCAGATTATTATTATTATATTATTATTATTGTTATTATTATTATTATTATTATTATTATTATTATTATTATTATTAAGATGTTACACTATTTATTATAATGACAAAAGTACATTACTATCACACACAATAGCAAGCACAATTCGTAATAATTATGTATTTACCCAGTTAGCAGCCTACAAGTGCAAAGATCGAATTGAATATTATCGGCACCCTACATACCCATCAAAACCTTTACCACAAGCAACGTTTTTATAATTTGCGAGGCATACAACATGCATACGAAATTATTGCTTAATCTTACTTCGTCATAATGTGAGCGTGTAATTCTCAAGATACATCATAGAACGCTTTGACATTGATACAAGCAAGAGACTGTCGTGATTGGGGTGGTTTCAACGTAGAATGATTGCGAGCGTTGAATTACAACTTGATCAATACTGCGGAGATTGTCCGTCATTTATTTAATTGATTATTCTTTCTTTTTGTTCATATCGTCGTGGGCAACGAGGCCTACGGGGTGAGGTCTGGGGGTGCAGGGTGATTGGTCGCGGGGGGACTCCAGACGACGCTCGAAGAATAGATAATGACAATCTCTCCCTCATCAATATTCATTAAGGCTTGGTAATGAAGCTTATTGTCACACCCTGTTCGGAGTCCCGGGGTCTGTTCACATCGTCAGGTTACACACAGAGGACCGAGATCTAGGATTACAACCTTAATTTACAATTATAAACTGGCCTGGTTTAATTCGAATACATGTATGTCTATAATGGTTTTCATATTTTTTTATTCTGACAATATATTAGCATTGTGTATTCGTGCCGTTGGTCTAAGTTGAAACTATACATTATTATTATTGTTATTATTATTGTTATTATTATTACTATTATTATTAGTGGTATTATTATTATTATTATTATTATTATTATTGCAATTAGGTTATTAGTATCCAGTGCTATGATGCGATGAAATGGTAACCTAGATGATAAAGCAGGTGTTATGATACATAGCGTTGCATAAAAGACACAATTCAACACACGCCACGTAAATCGGTTCTGTTCGGGGTCAAATAGACTAAATTAAATTCCTAGTGTACACATTGTAACACGGAGACAGATATGCATTTTTAGATACAATTGAATTCAGAGAATTCTTGCAATTGATTACTATGAACCAATGCCCATACACGAAAGCGTTCAGTAGGCTGGGTATGTCACTCTACATCAATGTTCCACATACCATAGTGCGCACAAACTGTCCGTCACACAATATGACAGTAATCTGATGAGTAAAACATACAGTAATCACTGCGACTGGTATTGGGTTAATTAATAGTTTAACTTGGTTATGAATACTGGTTGCCATGGTGATGGCATGTCCATCCGCGCTACACGTGTCCCTACTGACCAAACCATCTGTTTCTGGATACTCTGCGCATGTGTTAAATTGGTAAAACGTCCGAGATATTGCAGATATGAAGTTCAGTGTGGTTTGTTTAGACACGGGGCAGGAATGGGTTCTATCTGACTCCCAAGAACGCGCGTACACCGACTTAGCCATCTTCTGTGTGGTGGTGCTATCAGTCTGTTCCAGGGAAGGGAGGTGTCGGATACATTCATCATTGACAGCTATCCCATATCAGCACGTGCCTATAATTATCACGTGATGGATGCACTAAATGTGCCGAGTGCAAACTGTAGGTCTACACCATCAGTGACCATATATGGAATTAAAATAGACGGTTCGTTTAAATTCCGAAAGTGGGTAATATCAATAGTAGGCCTTAACGAGCATGTTGGCTGGCTTATACACTGCAAGAGTTAAAAATAAAAACACAATCTTTAATGCTCGTAAACTATAAACATTTCCGGTTTGCACATGCTTGGCCCGTTCCCAGTCGATAATCGACAGCTACTAAACATTTAATAACTGTTGTTTTCTGCAGATTTGCAAGTGTTGTTTTCCCCTGTGTGTCTGGAACTATTGGCGTACTCCCACATACATGTGGCACTTGTATTTATATTTATATACATTTATAGTTAATGATTTACACGATTAACTGTGTGGCCATGTATCCGCACCATTTACTATACATAGGTTTGCTTGCAATGTCATGCTAACCAGCATATTCTCGTTACAAGTGAGACATAGTCTTCCAATATTCCGAAAGTGTAATATGCAGTAGCACCCAGCTACCCAATCGTTGAAACCCCATTCAGAGTTTCGAGGATAGCATCTGCCCATGCACATAATAATTGTGTTCAATTGTGAAGAACTGTTTCTTTCTTCTTCTTTTTTTTTGTGCTCAGAATATGTAGTAGATTGGTTTTCTCCGACAGTATTATTCAAGTATGCTTATTCGTCAAGTCTATCAAATTAAATCGTGAGGCATACGGCTTCGAGCTATTTAAGACTGTATCGCTGCTGAAAGTGCTTATCGATTGTTCGATACATATACAGAATCTCTACCGAGTGTCTTATGATATCAATGTTATCCTACGAATTGTTTAAAAGTAAACAAAAGCCGAAGCTTTGCCGATGATTTTGGTTACTTTTATCAACGATGATATAACATTGATATAAAAAAAAAGACGTGAGGATGAAATTCCTTTTATCACCCAATTTGGCCCAATATTATGTAAGTCTGACGTCAAACATTTCTAGGAAGTCAATGAACAAGCTGATGTGTATTTGCACTGTGACGTCTTAGCATTGTTATGATGATGGTGATGAAGATGAAGATGAAGATGGTGGTGATGATGATGATGATGATGGTGATGATGATGATGATGGTGGTCCGTTTATATAGCACTAGTAGTATCCATACCTTTTAAAAGGCATGCTCAGTGCATATAAAATGCCATTGATTAGGAAGCGATTGACGGAAGAGAGGGGTATTTAGTCTATATCTGACCACAGGGCGAGATGGAGAAGACGCCAGGTGGATGGGTAGGATGTTCCAGTATTCAGCAGCAAACCAGAAGGCGTTTTACAAACTTGTCAAACTTGGTTTTGCATGGGGACTTGCAATGTTCTCTGCTCTGTGAAGACAGAGGTCGTGTGGGATTTTAAGGTTGCAAGGTTTCCATTAGTCTTAGATATGTTGGCGCAGGTTCGTATAGAAGCAGCACTATGCTAGGCATACTGACGGTAGGCGATCTTGTACTTGATTCTGTCTACTAACAGGTGCCAGGACAGTGCAGGGACGGACTCCAAGATAGGTGTAGTGTGGTCGTGTTTCAAACAACCCGTCATGTAGCTCGAGATTCCCCTGCTGACCATAAGGTACTTTTTAGATAGGTATGAGATGATCATACCTATCTAAAAAGTAGGCCTATCTTATGGTCAGCTGAGGGAGAGGGGTTGAGGAATCTCGAGCTACCTGTGATGTAGCTGCAGTTCTGTAGCTAAAACGTGCTCCGTATATTCTGCTACTATTCTGCTATCTATATGGGCACCATTTAAGTAAACGTGGCATTGTTTAGCTACAGAACTGCATCTACTTGTGATGATCTTGGCTGTGCATTTTGAATCCTCTGAAGTTTCCGGATGACATCACAACGACAACCGAGTAAACCGTTGTATATAGTCCAGCCGGCTTTGACAGAACTAGTCAGATATAGATAGTGATTGTTTTCAGAGCGTACGGTGTAAGGTATTTCCACATGGACTATGTGAGCAATATATCGATCGTAGATGAAAAAAAGCAATGTCTGCTAGTGTATTAGACGCGACGTTATGGTGGTGATAACAGTCGGTTTGACATAACAATGGTAGTCTTTGACAGCAGTAATTTAACCATGGAGTAACTCTTGATTAATCAATGAAATCCTAAACTGCTATCTATGTGCAGTAGAAGGAAGCATAGTTGTCCTACCTAGCTATTGCTGGCCGAGCAGCGTTCTCTCGCCTATGCCGTATATTCGTACAGATAGTTCGTCAGCACGGTGGCCGAGTGGTTAAGGCGTTGGACTTAAGTTCCAATGGATGTATGTCCGCGTGGGTTCGAACCCCACCCGTGCTAGAGTTTTTCTGTTATTTTTGTATTTCTATTTTACACAGAAAGTGTTTGTCCAGATGTACACAGTGTGAATATGCAGTCTAACGACAGACAATTATAAATATAGACACTTGTCTGCCTCGCGTCATACCGTACGAACAGTGATCGCCTTGACTTGTAGGCCTACATACCGGAGGAAACGAATTCTTTTGTTAAGAGTGAATTTGATTTTCTTCGACCACTGTTTAAAATCACATGCTATAACTTTATAAGCATTTAATGCTAATACAATGTCATGTGTTCTTCTGAGATAAATTTCAGTTAGTTGTTCAGGTTTCATATGGATATACATATTTATCAATCATTGATTCCAAATAATATGCCATCAACTAGTAAATAAATATATATCGAATAGAGTTGTAGATGATGAAAGACGCCAATGTGAAAAACACGAATCAACGATATACAACAACACACTATAGTCTAGTGTTGAACGTAATACAACAGTAAGCGGTGCACGATGTATACACTTGACGTTAAACAAACCTCCTCCCGCCACTCTCTCTCTCTCTCTCTCTCTCTCTCTCTCTCTCTCTCTCTCTCTCTCACACACACACACACGCACATACACATACACACACGCATTCATTCTTCTATGTGTATCCATGCATTGTAAATATTGTTAATTTCGTATAAACTATTTTTATATTTTCTAATTGCTATGTTCGCATGACACTTTAACAAAACCCACATGTTCCTGTTAATGCAAACTGTATGATCGGTTACAGTATATGTTCGCCGAAATAGAAGTTACGTTTGCTTAATTATGATACTGCCCCACAGAATGTACACACATTTGTGTCATGAATTTCCTCACACTATATCTACATTTCCCGTTCTGTTGAGTGATTCTGCAAAGTGAGGTTATATTTCGTATACTCGGTACTCGGACTTCCCCGTATCCCTCTTTAACGTCTAATCGTATGTATTTATGTGCTGTTATTCAGCCATATGATCGTATTCACTAACACAAAGAATTGTTGGTAGGTTGGACATATGATAGAGTTCAACTTGTGTGTGCTGGGGGATACATATAGGACCGTCACTGTAACCAGACACTCTGTAACATCGTACATCACACGCAGCGCAATCTGCGATGTCTCAACTGTCTTGTATGCACGCATGTGGGTGCGTTCGTTTTTTTTTGTGTGTGTTTGAGTGCGCGTGTGTTTGTTGCGAAGGTTAAACAAATGTGGTGGAGGGTGTAAATGTAAATAATAATGCAAATATTAATACGGGTAGGCAAATATTAATACGGGTAGCATATTTGACAAACACAAAATATATAACTATAAATAGCAATATATATTTTAGGAGACATTCCATCATACGCGCACTATTCTTTCAGGGTCAGCGCGTAGTCAAATAGTAATCCTCTTCCATCTCCGCGTGATTGCCCTGCGAGGAATTCAGGGTGGCAAAGCTTGTAACCTCTGACCTGTAACCCCTGGTTCGAGGCCACAGACGTCGTAAGGCTGTGGTTGCGGTGAGCCACAGGATTGTTTACTTACATTTACATCTAGGACTGATCGCTACGCGCCACCGAGCACCAATGGCGGGCCACGGGGCGGTGTTTCTCCTCCTGCCTGCAGTCTATCAGTCCCACCTCCAGCTAGCAGCAGTCCCAGTACAGTCCTTAGAGAACGGGACAGTCGCAGTTCTTGGAGAACGGGACGAGGTTACCGTCAGGAAAAAAAAAGAGAAATGTAATATGCATGTATACCCACGCTGAACAGGGACGATATGGAACACTACTTGTTTTAACAATTGGTGGTATATCTAAGTAGATATTAACGTAAGAACACCAATATGTATCTACATGTATATAGATTGCAAATAGATTGTATTATTAGGAACGTATGTACGCACAGGTATCACGCGTGTATTAACAAATTGAGCAATCAGTACAGATAATGTAAGTAGTTAAACTAACGTGCTAATGAGGAACACCGCCATGAGTGGCAACTGCATCCCTTATAATATTATATCCTCTGAATGAAGAGATTGGCATACATCCTGTTTATAACCACAATACTGTATACGTATAGATACTGTATTATCTAAACATTATTATCTTGTGTTCGTACTTCTCGTTGATTTGCATTTTGCATAGCTTTGGTTATTTTTGAAATATCATCACACACGAAGACTTGCTGTATTTTAATATGGTTAGGAGTGTTTATTTTTACCAATGCCTTTGTGAATCGAGAGAATATTATAACAGTGTGTGCTAATGTATTTGTTGATAACATATTTTTGGAAACACATATTACAAAACAATTCATAAAACTTACGTCAACTAAATTTTGTGTTAATAAAAATGCAAATCTTATTAACAATATGCTGAACAATACGTCTCAACCTTGGTATCCGTGGAAAACTGTTATTCAAATGTGATAATTTATCACGGCAGTTTTATAACTGTACACATAATGTCGTAGTTGTCGCCATTTTGTCCAATGTTCCCGTTCCTTAATGAAGCGCGATCCGCGGACTGGCTAACAGTAGCTACGCTCTTCCTGTGCTTGATTGATCTATGTGCACTTTTTAATTAAAGTCGAGTATTTCCCCGACCCACGTGGCCGCTCTGGTGGTATTGACTGGGACAGCTCAAGGCAGAATTACGTTGCATTCAGTCAAGCAGCCGAGATATTAAAATCGATGACACGAATCCCAATGAAATCGCGTCTTGACTGTGACGTCACCGCGTGGGTAGACACGGTGAGAAGGTCTAATAGGAAATCAAACCCAGAGGCATTTCAACAGAACACAATGTATGCACGTGGAACGACGAGTGAGATTGGAAGGGGCACGTTACCGTTATGCCTCGAGTGCTGTTGTTGCTGGGTGTGTCTGAGCATGTGCAGCAATGTCGTCAACAACACCATTGAAGGAATTCTACCATGGTCGCGACGTCAATCGTTATTGAATCGTTGTGCAATATTGTTCCTGAATAAACGTGTGATCATATTGAGCTTCTTGTTGAATATGTTAATTTAAACTACTGTTACTTGAATTGCCTTCATTCAGCATTGAACTCTGACCTCGCCTTGAACATGCTACCAGTAGAGGAAGAGAGTCCACTCTACTTGCTGTGTTACAATAGGACTAATAGCGCTGATTATGAATTTTGAAATATTTTATTTTTGAATTTTGTTTGCATTGCTCGTGACCAGAAATGCAAGATACGAAAACTATCTGGTTGTTTCATGTTAGGGTAGTGTATGCATTTATGAGTCGACGTTCACTATCAAGATATGGTCTGGCGTTTAGCAATATTCAAGATGAATCGAAATGTGAAGTCTTACTAAAATTAAGAAATGGACTTGTGATATGTTTGTTAGTATTGCATTTCTTATAAATAATTTAATACAAGACAGCTATATGCCAGATTGTCGGGGAGCACGAACATTCTCAATTCCATTTTTAAATGCATTAAATATATCAATGGCATGCAACTCATTTACATTTACATTAACTATTCTTATCTGGGTCGTATATACTTTATAATGCTAAGAACCGAAATGTTTAACGATTTATGCTGGCTTTACGATGTTGTGGAAGCCACGAGGACTGCCGAGTGTTAGCGATGTAGTCAGGCAATCAGAGCTCCGCATTCCACTACGTCACATCGAGGCTCTTACACCGTACACACACACAGACACACACACACACTCAGTCAGGCAGTCGGCAGACCACGGCTACACCGCAGTCACAGGGCACATCTCTGCGCTGTGGGGATATTATATGCTAGCCAGAGATAGTGGAAACACGAGTCAAAATCATTAGCGAGAGTCTGAAGTACCGCCGTGTGTGTTCACAATGCCGAGTGTACTGTGGCCGTCGTATCAGCTGTATATCACGGAGATGTATTGCGGTCATAACGTTTCCCCTCGCACACCGAGGATCTGATCTGCAGACGTTAAACCTGTCACTGTTTTCTCCTCCACAGACAATGGAGCTTCCCGAGGACAGAATGAGGATAACTGAATTAAATCCACATTTGCTCTGTGCTCTGTGCGGTGGATACCTCATCGACGCCACCACCATTGTGGAATGTTTACACTCGTGTAAGTACACTCTTTAACTTGATTCTCCGGGGAGGGAAATCCAGGTCACATTGTGTTTACAGCCACAGAGTAGATTACCTGGCGGGCAGATACACGTAGGTACGTGAGGGCAGGGGATGTGTATGTGTGTATGGGTTCCAGATGGTAATGCGTAGTGATATTGTTTTATTCTTCACCTTGTATCTGATGCTGTAGTAGTCCTTTGACGCTGTGTCAGCAGTCCTGTCTCCATGACAAGAGTACTACCTGACTTCTACCTCCAGCAAAAATGTGCTCGTCCAATGCTAAGGTCTTATCTCATGCCTCACTAGATGTGTCTTCCTACAGACTACCCGTGTGTACAGTAGTTACTTCAGTAGAGATAGCGTCCTTTAGTATCTTAGTTGTAGCTTCCTCTCGTGTCTCTGTCAGGGTGTGGGTACTACACCGACGCGCACTCGTCAGCTGACTGTCTCACCAATGTTTACCTCCCTTGTCCACCACTGGAAGGACCACTCCGACTCTTAACACTTAACAAACAGGTTCAAGTGAATGTGTTAAATATTTGACGTCAATGCTACAAAACGTTCTATCAATGTTCAAGGAACTTGCAACAATATTACGCTTCGCTGTTGACAGAATCATACAATATGCTCACTTTTCTGTTTTCGAGAACGGTGTACACCTAAGTTTTATAACGCTTTACGCAAACTTTAGATTGTCGATCTAGTGCATTATTATTATTAGTAGTAGTAGTATTAGTATTATTATTGTTGTTGTTATAAAGTCATTCTTGGGGTGTTCTACCTCACACATGCCTGTCACTAGTGTACACTGGTGTATAGGATTGGATATAGTTAGCGTCAAGAGCAAATGACGTGTATGACCCTGCTTCATTTTGAAGTTTAATTTAAATATGCAAGTACAGGTTTGCCTTGACATTATGTGCTGAGTGAGTGACCCATTTCATTACTTTTATGGAAATAACTCAGCTATGGCCTTTCCTTTGTTCCGGTCGATAGCAATACTGTGTTTATTGTACATTGTATTGTCAAGCTGGAAGACATATGGCTTCTGCGCCGACTAATCAAAGTAATGTGATGATGTTAGCGATAATATGTTGACTTCCATTGCCGCATGCATTACAGTATATTGTCAGCTTTTCTCCACAGCGTGTTTTATGTGAAACATATGGCCAGGAAGTAATTCAAATATAGACGGTTTAATCTGAATCTATGACCGTGTTTACGGTAGGTTACGCCGAGTTCAATGTGCATTCTAAACAACTCTCACATTGACCATCAGTTTCATTGACAGATTGTCAGTAATCTCGCAGCTAGCACCAGCAACCAGCGCATCTGCTGCGTGACATACCTGTTATATGACACCAGGCAGTGTTGTATGCCCTGGAAGCCGTAATGCCGCTGATGACTACAGTGCTATACTGCACATCTCTGCCCTGTCTAGCTAATAACGTATCGGCCTGATTCAGCCCCACGGAGCTATGTACTGGCGCACAGGTGGGGAGGAAGGTGAAGGCCGCGCTATCGACCGCCCCGACCCCCAGCCCCCACTAGGGGAGGGGGCGCATTACTGTGCATAAACGCATGAAGAGCAAGGTTATGGATGACTCACGAGGGAACAAATACTAGTACTGTTTGAATATAGTTAATGAAGCTGTGAGTGAGGGCGGTGAGGGCGGTTGTGGGAGGGTCGTTGGAGGGTCGTTCATGGCAAATGTAGGACAAGTTTCGTATGTGCGTGTGTAAAAAAGTTGCAGGTAAGGGTGGCTATTAAAGGGTGACATAGGTGGCTATGATTGACAGCTATGTTAGTTAAGACCATTTGGTTGATAGTGTATACCATGATAAACTATCAGGTTGCTGTTTTTGTGCTTCTTTATCAGAAGATGGAAATCTTATCTAAATTCTTCATCTTCACGGTGTTCCTGCTTGGAGAGGTGGAGTCGGCACCCTTTATCAGAAACTGGCATCCTACTTGTCCTCGCCGTCATCCTGTGCTGGTAGTTAGGACCTGAATGTCGGCAGTCACACCTGACGATGGAGGTCATTTCTACCTAGATCTAGACTAGGTACTGATAGTCAACATCACGCTGAGTCTTGAGGCGAGAGCTGCATGGCAGTCGCCCGCGTGTATTGTGTGTAGACAACAGCGTACTAGCGGACCTCAAACACCCGTGCTGCAGATCTTACACATCCCAGGCCAGCGGAAGTTCTAGTCAGCGAGTGTCCAACACATTAAATCCACTGGTAGAACAAGTAAAGCACTGTATAGGTTTATTCTGTGCTGTATGTTAAGTTGACTAACATTGAGTGCTGTTACCCGCTGCCAATACAATGGTGGTGCATCTTTAGTTTCTTAGTTATTAGTTCTATAAATGCCCTTTAATTTTTCCCGACCCATTCCTACGTCTAGCCATGGACGTTATGTAAAGTACAGGTGCACGTGTTCACACATATGTAAGGTACAGGTGCATGTGTTCACGCATATGTAAGGTACAGGTGCACGTGTTCACACATATGTAAGGTACAGGTGCACGTGTTCACACATATGTAAGGTACA